>PVIR01019459.1:0-32009 GCA_004026965.1 Petromus typicus
AATGCAAGGTCCTGAGTTCAATCCCCAGTATTGGAAAAAAAAAAAAAAAAAAGAAAGAAAAATTTGAGAAAGTCTCACTAATTTGCCTCCTGCCTCATCTTCCTGAGGAGCTGAGCACCCCAGGCTTGGGAAAGCGTTTGTCTCACACAGAGGTCAAGTGTGAGGGGCCCCAAGACACGTCAGCTCTGCTGAGCCCGCCAAGTGCTGTGCCTCGAGAGCTCCACAGCACCACCGTTCAGAATGCAGACCCACCTGTCACCAAAATCTTCCTTCTGAGGAAACACTGTAGGTGAGATTCCATCTTCCCAAGAAGAGGTGTGGTGTGGTGATACAAGCTGTCATCCCAGCGCTCTGGGAGCCTGAGGCAGAAAGATTCCAAGTTCTGGGTCTAGCCTGAGGACCTGAGTGCTTTAGCAACAGCCTCTTTTAAAATTTAAAAATAAATAAAAATAAAAATTTAAAAATGTCTGGAGTTGCAGCTCAGGGCAACGGCTCTGAATTCAATTTTTAAAAAATCCTTAGCAGGTACCACTATCACTCCCATTTTAATAGACGGGAAAACTGAGGCTTGGGGGCGATGAGGCTTACCTTATGCTTCCATTTATTAGTTGTGGGAACTACGGAAAAATGTTTCACTCCTTTGAGTTTTGTTTTCTTCTTTAGTAAGTGGAGATAAAATCATTCCTGTCTGTCAGAGGGAGTGGAATATTTAGCTAGAGTCCTCACTGCAGCAGTACGTATACTAACACTGGGGTGAGCTGGTGCCAAACGCTGAGACCTACAGAAGAGCCTGGCACTGTAAGATGGCAGTAAAAGTGAGGCAGTATTCTTGCTTTCCCAACTTTGCCTTCAAGGTCAAGGTCAGCCACAGCACGGGAATCTTTCTGTTGTGCTGGAGATTGAACCCAGAGCCTTCCCCCTGCATGATGCCCCCGGCCCCTTTTTTATTTATTATTTTGAGACAGGATCTCACTAAGTCACTAAACTGCTCAGGCTGGGGTTGAACCTACAGTCCTCCTGCCTCAGCTTCCCGTGTGCTGGGATGAGAGGCGCAGATCACATCGCTCAGTCCAAGTTCATTTCTTTTAATTAATAATTAATTACTCTTTGGGTTTTTTGTTTTGCTTTGAGGCAGGATCTCACTCTCTAGGCTAGGTTGGCCTTTAAATCACTGTGTAGTCCTCTCTGGCCTCGAACTGGAAGTGATCATCCTGCCTCAGCCTCCTGACTGCTAGAATTACAGATGAGTACCATCGTGCCTGTCCCAAAAGAATTTTTATAAGGAAATATCTGTCTAAATCTCTACTGCTGAAGCTGGCCTTAAACTTGAGATACTCCTGCCTCAGCCTCCCAGGGTGCTGGGATAACAGATGAGCGCCAGCAGGGCCAGTAGACAGATGGTGTTCACCCCTAAGAGAAAAGACTTCAATCCAATCCATCTTTCCATAGACGGTGACACTGAGGCCCCTAAAGGGACTTCTCAAAGGAGAAATGTCAGGGTAAGTTTACTTAGCCAAGGGCTCCCGTGGGCTAGGCCAAGCCCGTCACAAAGCTGTCCCAGCTGTAGACTTTGATATCCGAAGTGGTGGTGGTGGGGTTTTGGGTGATACTCGGGCAGCCAAGCCTGGTGCTTAAGATCCGGGTCCCTTGCTGGCCGTGGTTGCCCAAGTTTATAATCCCAGCACTCCTGAGGCTGAGGCAGGAGGATCTCAGTGAGATCGAGGCCAGCCTGTGCTACAAAGTGAGACCTTGCCTCAAAAGAAAAGAAACAAAGCAAAGCCCAGGTCCCAGCCAGCCTGGGTGCTCCCTCAGAGTCTCTTTGCTCCCTTCCCTCAGTTTGCGTGCCTGTCAAATGGGCATGGGGATGGTTCTGGCCTCAGGGCAGGCCCTTGCCAGACCCGTCAGCACCCCAACTCCTACTCCTCGAGAGAGCGCCAGGTCAGAGCCTCCCGGCTCACCTCCGCCCTACCTGAGCCACCAGCGCCCCTGGGTAGCACCTGCCAGGCTGCCCTGGTGCAATCGTGGAGCCGCCCGGCAGGTTTTTCTTCTCCCCGCCTCGCCTGGGTAGGGCCTCCTCCCAAGCGCCTGTGCCGCCTGTGCCGGGCGCTCCGTGCTGCCCAGTGAGCGGCGGCGGGCACCGTGCGAGGACCATGCCGAGCATCCTGGCTTACCAGAGCTCCGAGCTGGACTGGTGCGAGAGCAACTTCCAGCACTCGGCGCTGGTGGCCGAGTTCTACAACACGGTGAGCACACGCCCCGGGGAGGGGAGGCTCCGGCCCGGGTTCAAAACCCGGCTCTTCCTCCCTCGTCCCGGCCGGGAGTCTCGCAGGGTCGGTTCTATCCGTGGCACGGCTCACACATCGGCCACTCAGGACTGCAGGCTCACTCATTCATTCACTCATCTCTATCTGGTGCCGAGTGCGGTGGAAGGTTTTGGATACGCAGCCGGGGCTGGCAGAGGGCATGGCAGCGGAGAACAGATGTACAACAGGGTGTGTGTGTGTGTGTATGTGTGTGTGTGTGTGTGTGTGTGTGTGTGTGTGTGTGTGTTGTAATAGGGGGTGCACCAGCAGCCCCGTAGATGCCCTGAGGTGGCCTTTGAATCAACGAGGGAGGGTCACAGAAGGCTCCTGGGGAAGAGGACTATCTCCTTCCCAGCTGAATCCCAGTCCAGGGTGATGACCTCGTCCAAGTCCTCCTCGGATAATCTCCCTCTTCTGATACTGAGGCAGGTCACCCTGCTTGCTTGATTTATTTAATTACACTGCAGGCCAAACACAGAGACACACACAAGCCGAGGGCTCTGCTCTGGAGCCGTATCTCCAGCCACTACACCCAGGTGCCTGTGTGATCCATGTCATCCTCCTGCCTCAGCCTCCCCAGTGCTGGGGTGGCAGGCGGGAGTCCCCAGGCCCAGTTGGGAC
The DNA here is from genome assembly GCA_004026965.1 of Petromus typicus. Taxonomy (NCBI): domain Eukaryota; kingdom Metazoa; phylum Chordata; class Mammalia; order Rodentia; family Petromuridae; genus Petromus; species Petromus typicus. The sequence goes on from PVIR01019459.1 coordinate 2,925, forward strand.
CATCTTTGTTTTTTGGTAAAATGTATCAGTACACTTTCGATAGACGTAATGATCCCAATCTTCATAGGGAATTTGTACCTGCACATAATATACCTTGATTCTTCGTTTGTTCCACTTCTCGCCTCCCTCCTACCTTCCTCTCCTTCTTTACAAGAGCTTTCTTTCCGGGCTGGGATGGAGCTCAGGGTGCCACACCTGGCAAGTGCAAAGTCCTGAGTTTAGTCCCTGGTACTACAAAAAACTTTGTTTCCGGTTTTTTTTTTCCCCTTCTCTCACTCTTCCCTTTCCCTTCCTTCCCTTTCTCCCTCCTTTTCCCATTTGATTATTTTCTTCCTACTTCCCAATATCTGTCACCCATTTTGGACCTCACTGACGCTTTCGATTTCTCACTCAAGAGAAGCAATGCAGTATTTAAACATATGTGTCCTATTTAGTTCACTGAAAAATGTGGTCTTGGCCAGGTGTGGCGGTGCATGCTGTGGTTCCCGCATTTGGGAGGCTGAGGCAGGAGAATCGCTGTCCGTTTGAGCCAGCCCAGGCTACACACTGAGTTCAAGGTCAGCCTGAACTACACAGAGAGTCTCTGTCTCAAAAAATAAGTCGTAGTGGGGCCGGGGATTTAGCTCAGTGGATCTGCCGCCTGTCTTGCAAGCGCAAGGACTTGGGTTCGATCCCCGGTAACCACATACAATACTGGGCGTGGAGACTCACCTCAGCAGCAACCAGTACCACATACCACAGTGCCGGGCGTGGTGGCTCACGCCTGTAATCCCAGCACTCGGGAGGCAGAGGCAGGAGGATTGCTGTGATGTGAGTTGGAGGCTGAGCTCAGGGCCAGCCTGAACCACAAAGCGAGACCCTGTCTCAAAAAACTTAAAAAAAAAAAAAAAAACAAAGCCGCAGTCTCACGGTGTATCCATTCACTGCCTTATTTTTGAGGCTGAAAATTCCGGACCTCTCTCTTCTGGACGCAGTGGATGGTCAATGTCCTTCCCCTCAGCACAGCACCAGGAACACGTGAAGGTGACCTCACATGCGTGCCAATGGCTCTGGACCAAGTGTGGAAGACGCAGCGAGTGTAGGAAGCTCCAGGCAGCTGGACACCCCACTGCTGAGCGGCTGGTGCTTCTCTTCCCGGAGGGCACTGCAGCAGTGTTGGTGCCACAGCCCGGTGTGGGGATGCATGCCTGGCATCTCAGCACTCTGGGGGGCTGAGGCAGGAGGGTCCCAAGTGTGAGCCCAGCTCGGGCAACTTGGTGACTTAGCAAGACCATGTCTCAAAACGAAAAGATCTGAGCCAACACTCAGGAGGCCGAAGCCAGAGGATCGCGACGTCCTGTGGGACACAGGAGCGTGAGGCTGCTGTGAACTGCATGGTGAGACGCTACCTCAAAAGATAGGCCAACCAAACAGAGGGAAGAGAGAGAGGGACAGAGGGACAGATGGAGGGAGGGAGGAGGCTCAGCCCACACACAGCCTGTGCTCAATAAGGCTGCTCACGGCGATGTGGTGACACCGGCCTTTACTGAGGGACAGCAGGGCGGGTGGTTCACCCCTGTTTGTAGCTGAGGAAGCACGTCCGTGCAGATCTCCCCATCGTCACCCTGGGACGTAGAGCCAGGATTTGAATCTGGTTCATCCAGGACACTCTGCTTCTGGGACTCTCAGAGGTGGGGAAGTCAGAGGTCACAGTGTATATCTGTAATTCCAGCCACTCAGGAGGCTGAGGCAAGACGATCTCTAGTTCAAAGGCAGCCTGGACGGTTTAGTGTTTTAGCAAGAACTCCAGATGAAACTGTAAAAGGGACAGAAGGTAGCACCGGTGCGCAGTACGGAACGGAGGGCTCTGTCAGGCTGCGCAGGGCTGTCCTGACCCCGTGACCTGTGACTCAGTGGCTCCCTGGAGCTAGGGGAGCATCTCAGGTCTCGTCTCAGCTGGAGGTGCCTCGGGTGTGTGGGTTCCACATTGAACTGCATCCGCACCTGTGTTAGGAAAGAAAGAGAGTTTTATAATGTCCCACCAGGACCGGCATTTCCAGACGTGATCCAGCCTTTCACAAATCAAGCTTCATCTTCACTGGTACAAATGGATTCAGATCTTTCTTGTTTTGTTTGTTTTTTTTTTTGAGACAGAGTCTCCTCCCTCTGTAGCCCAGGCTGGCCTTGAACTCCTCCAGTCACCCTGCCTGGCGCTCCTGTGTGTGGGATTACAGCTGTGCACCACCCTGCCCGGCCACACCTGGATCTTTCTTATCTAAGACTGTGGCTGAGCCAGGTGGTGCCAGCATTAATAATCCTAGTGCTTTGAGATTTCCTAGTATTTCTCGCTAAAGAACGAGAGAAGAAAAGGCTGCATCCAGCAGGGCAAGTGCGGAGGAGCCAATTCAGAGTCCCATTAGAGAGTTCTGGGCCCAGGATGTAGCGAGGCAGCCCGGCCTGCCTGGCGACCACAGGTCCTGAGTTCGATCCCCGGTTCCGAAAACCAAAAGGGTTTCTCCAAAGCTTTATCTCCCAGAACACCACGGCCTGATCATCACATTCTTCACGGAGGTGGCGGACGGATGGGTTTCTCTTTATAGACCCAGCTAGTAAATCTCCGGCTGTAGGGAAGGAACGCCATCTCCCAGCCCAGCGCTCCAGCACAGCTCCACCCGCGCCCCCCCAAGCCCAGGCGACATGCAAATGAGTGGGCGTGGCCCTGCCTACACCCTTGCTTATGCAGCATGCATCTCTGGCCATTTTGTAGGTCACAAAATAATGATCATACATTTTTTTAAAAAATAGTATGGAGGATCATGACCTTATGCTAGCCAGGCAGCCAGCGGGGCCAGTGAACTAAATCCTCAGCCCAGATTTCTTTTAGCTGTTTAAAAATGTGGCTTGCTCTTACCAGGCTGACCTTGTAATACAAGGCAGAGGGTTGAACTTGGGTCATGGGCTGTAGTTGACTAGTTTCTAGTTTACTTGTATATATAAGCAAAAAAGTCAAATAGAAAACAACACGCCATCTCTTTTGCCTCAGTTCCCTGACTGAAAAAGAACCCGAGTCGGGCACTGTGGCATGTACCCGTCATCTCAGCTACTTGGGAGGCTGAGGCAGGAGGATTGCAAGTTCAAGGTCAGAATGAGCAATTCAGCAAGACCCCGTCTCTCAATAGAAATAAAACAGGGATAGGAATGTAGCTCAGGGAGAAGGCCCTGGGTTCAGTCCCCAGTGCTGCAATCAGTGGAGGGAGAGAGAGAGAGAGAGAGAGACAGACAGACAGACAGACAGAGATAGAGACAGAGACAGAGAGAGACAGAGAGACAGAGATAGAGACAGAGACAGAGACAGAGAGAGACAGAGAGACAGACAGAGAGATTATCTTGTTTTGGAGAGTAAAATGCAAGCCAAGCACAGGGATACACACCTGTAATTCCAGCTCTCGGGAAGCTGAGGCAGGACGATCACTGCAAGTTCAGGCCAGCCTGGACTGCATAGCGAGACCCTGCCTCAAAACACAAATGAACAGAAAAACCTCCCCCAAACTCAAAGCACAATTTAAAATGACTTGATTTGTAGTGAATTTCGCACACTCGACCTGTAGCTGCTTCTCGTGGGCAACGTGAAGATTTACATCAGGAAGTGAATTTTACAAATGTGCCCCCAAAGGAGCCATTATATCTGCAGGAATTTTACCAAAGGAATTGCCCCCGAGGACAACAAGAGTAACGTACAAAGTCATCTCTGAGTCATTCTTCATTGCAAGAAATAAATGACAAATAAAACAGAAACCACAGCATTGTGGCCATCTTATACGAGGCTGAAACTATTCTGGTAAAACACTATGCAGCTGTTTATGAGCCTGCTTTTGTAGAGACTTCAAGGAAAGGTAAAATGCGTAGCAGAAGAAAATCTCAAGATCTATTCACGTTGATTTCATCATGACCCACTTACCCTATGAATCACAGCTCATGGCTGGAAGTCGCTGCTTTCTCAACGTGTGGAAGGAGCTGCAAGTCGAGTCCCTCGGCCGCAGAACCCACTCCCGGTGAGGGTCAGAGACGAAGGCTGCGTGGAAGAGCGCGCCCGAGCTGGGTGTGGGGAGGTGACTAGTTCCAGGAATGGGTAGAAGGCCAGGAAAAGAGAAGAGAGTGGAGGGATGTACTAAAAGTTTGTACAGTACAGGAGGAGCTGGTCAGACTAGAAAAGGAGAAAGTATCTTTTGTGGCTGGGAAGCACCGAGGATCAGACACATTCTCCAAGCTGGGTCTGAAATTTATCAAGTGTTTCTCCATGGCTTGTTCGCCTGTGCTGGCTGATCCGAGGGTGCCAGGGAGGCTCCCCGCTCCCCATCCAAGGGTGCTTCTCCAGCCTCAGAGGGAGGCAGAGGCAGAATGTTCTCCTCTGGGCCGTGAAGCCTCTGCTTACTGAGGAGCGAAGGTGGTCACGCTGGGGACACGATGTCTCTGGGGATGGGATGCTTTCTAAGGCCACTGGGCAAAAGGGAACGGCAGGTACTAAGGCCTAACGCAAGACACAGTCTGTTGGGAAGAAGCTGGTGGCCGGAAGCCAGAACCCAGCCTGCCTGTGAAGTAGGAACTCTGGGGCAAGGGCAAGCACCTGCGTGGTCTTGGGCCAGTGCCAGGCTGAGAAGCCGACCATCGTGTGGTGTGCGACCAGCTGCAGGTGGACTGGGAGAGCCAGGAGGCTCTGGACAGTAACAGAGGTGCAGGGTGTGTGTGGGGGGGTGGCCTGCACATAGACGGCCAAAGGTCACTCCAGTTCGCAGCTGCTCACACCACCCAGGGCCCTGGTCCTCTAGGCTGCTGACAACTTAGGAGAGTTTCAAGTGGAACCGGGAGAAGTTTCAAGGCTCCCCGGAGGCTGCTATGATGCTGAATTTCCTCTTGGGGCTCTGCAGAACCTCCTCTCCAGGGGGCACCCTCTCACCTGGTCAGATGCAGAACCAGGGGTGACCGGGGGCACTGTGGAGGGCGGGGAGGGTTCAGGGAGGTGGCCGCAGTGCTCCCCACCTCCCCTTCCCCTACCGATGCGATCTCCACAGTGTGGCTCAGCCCCGCAGCTTCCCTTGAGGAAGTTTTTATTTTCTGAGGTAGGGTCTTGCCATGTAGTCCACTCTGGTCTTGAATTCCCAGAGAGTCTCCTGCCTCAGCCTCCTGAGCACCGGCCATTAAGTCACAGGACCAGGCAGAGAATCGACCAGCTGATGAGCCACCCAAATACCCGGGCGTGAGGAATAGCTCGTCAGCAGTGCTGTGTGCACGGGATGGAATAGGGCAGAGTCGGAACAGGAGGGGGGCTGTGACACCCACCACAGTGCGGAAGGATCCCAAGGATCCTGACTCAGTAAGACACCAGGCCCAGGACCCAGCGTGGGCTCCAGGGACAGGAAGTAGACTTGGGGTGGTCACAGGCTGGCGAGAGGGCGGGGGACTGCTGTGCAGGTGACGCTTGCTTTTGTGGTGATGAAAACACTTGAAGTGAGAGGTGATGTTTACATGGCATTGTGGAGGTCCCCCAAGCTGGTGAGTGGTAGCTTTGTAAAGAGCAAATGCTGCCAGGAATCATGGTGCACAACTGTCATCCCAGCACACAGGAGGCTGAGGCAGGAAGATCACAGTGAGTTCCAGGCCAGCCTGGGCTAGCAAGATCCTATCTCAAAACAAGCTTTATGTAATTTGTATCTTTTTATTTATTTAATTTTTTTTTTTTTTAGGTTTTTTTGAGACAGGGTTTTGCTTTGTAGTTCAGGCTGGCCCTGAGCTCAGCCTCAAACTCACATCACAGCAATCCTCCCGCCTCTGCCTCCCGAGTGCTGGGATTACAGGCGTGAGCCACCACGCCCGGCACTGTGGTATGTGGTACTGGTTGCTGCTGGGCGTGAGTCTCCACGCCAGTATTGTATGCGGTTACTGGGGATTGAACCTGGGCCCTTGCACTCAAAAGGCAGGTGCCAGAACCATTAAGATAAGTTCCTGGCATGATTTATATCTCATTATTGAAAAGTAGAGCAATAAGAAAATACATGGCTTCGGGTACATCTTATAGATTGATTAAATTGCATCATCATTAGAGTGTAAGCCAAGATGCAAAAAGTAATATCATTAATTTTATTTGGCAGTCATTAATTTTGCTTAATGTATAGCATATACTATTCTTCATAAAAACTCTGTGAGTAGGTACCTACGGAACCCAGGGCTTTGGCCCTTTTATTTTATTTTTCATTTTGAGACAGGGTCTCCCTGAGTTGCTCAGGCTGGGCTTGAACTTGAGATCCACCTGTCTCAGCCTCCTGTGTTCTGGGTATGCATAACCACATGTGTCTGGCAAAAGAGGTTTTCTTCTGCCTCCTGACAGGTGGGGAAATAAAGACTCAGAGAGCCGAGTGTCTGTCTTCTCCCAGGGCACACAATAGCAGCCAGTCAGCAGGGGGTCAGTTTCAAATGCCGGGAGCATCGCCCTCCCCAGCCCCGTAGCACTCAGGGGTCTGACGCTGACTGGTTGAGCCCCAGCCCCCAGTGGGTGTGTGATGTGACAGTCACTAGGAACACTGGGAGGAGACAGCGGTGGCCCTGCCTCGGAGAGGTCCTGGCCCGCTGCGGGAGGGTGGAGACACTGGCAAGTTAGGCGATGACAAGACCCGGTGTGGGCACAGACCCCTGTCATCCCAGCAGTCTGGGAGGCTGAGGCAGGAGGGTTGCAGGGTCAAGGGCAGTCTGGACAACCTAGCAACTTCGCAAGACCCTGTTGCAAAATGAAAAATAAAAAGGGCTAGGGATGCAGCTTACTGCGAAGGCCCCGAGTTCCATCTTCAGTACTGCAAAACGCAAAAATAGAAGCACCCCATCAAAGCCTTTGGGACAGGAGGAAAAGATGCCTTATTGTCAGTGTCCCCATGCGTCCAGCCAGGGATGGGAACGACTGTGGTTTTCGGCTCCATGTGGCTGTCACATCCGGGTCACCCAAGTGGTGGCTCAGAGCTGGGCTGGGCTTGAACAGGTCCCAGGTTTCTGTGGGCGGGACAGAGGCCGGGAACTGTGGGAGCCTCCGCCCTGGAGGTGGGGAGGGGCTGATTACACACTGTGGGAGAGGAGCCTGCCAGCCTCCTGACTCCCTCCACCCAGCAGCGCTCACCTCCTTCCCCACAGTCCCCCGGGCCTGGGAGCGATGCCCAGTTAAAACTGCTGCTGTGCTGGGTGGTGCACACCCGTCATCCCTGTGCCCCAGAGGCTGAAGCAGGAGGATGGCTTCAAGTTCAAGGTCAACCTGAGATACACAGAGAGACCCTGTCTCAGAAAAAACAAAACAGGGCCGGGGATTTAGCTCAGTGGTTCCGGCATCTGTCTTGCAAGTGCAAGGGCCCGGGTTCGATCCCCGGTAACCACATACCATACTGGGCGTGGAGACTCACCTCAGCAGCAACCAGTACCACATACCACAGTGCCGGGCGTGGTGGCTCACACCTGTCATCCCAGCACTCGGGAGGCAGAGGCAGGAGGATTGCTTGATGTGAGTTGGAGGCTGAGCTCAGGGCCAGCCTGAACCACTGGCCAGCAGTGCCTAGGACTTTGGATCTGGTTCCTGGTGCTGTGGGTGCACTGTGAGCGGGGCTGTGAGAGTCCAGGGCGCTATCTGACTCACCATCTCTGGGAACCCAGAAACTCACCCGATCACCATGGCAGTCCAGGGGCCTTGGGAACATTGGGGTTCTCCGGGATGGTACGAGTCAGTATACACAGACGCCCACAGCAGTCATGGGCTCAGAAGGCACGCACAGAGCCACAGCCTGGTCCCCGGCCATGGAGCAGAAATGGGGGGGCTTGCCTGGCCCGGGTGAGGCCTGGGTTCTGTGTCCAGTGAGGCAGAGGGGGCCTATCACTTCGCTGGGAAAACCCAGGGTCTTTGCGCTGAGTCCTTTATTCTATTTTATTTAGATACAGGATCTCACTGAGTTGCCCAGGCAGGGCTCATACTTGCCATGCTCCTGCCTCAGCCTCCCAGAGTGCTAGAATCAGAGGGACCCCTGCTACTAAGCACTTCCTCATGGCCCCACCCTCTTGTATCGCCTCAAACCGGGGTCCAAACCCCTCACCCCAGGTTCCTGTCCACCAGCGTCTGACTTCCCCTGCCGGTTCTGGCCTCGGTGGGCGGCCACCTCCCTGCCGCCTGTGTGGCTGTACCTTGGACAGGGCGCTGGACGGGACAAACACACAGAGGTGTGCAGAGGCTCCAGCTTCTGTTTGCGATTTAGCAGTTCCTAGAGAGAAGCCTGGGACGACCGTTGCTGGACTTCCCGTGGCTGACAGCCCGATAAACCTCTCATTTGCTGGAAGGAGAATTAGGGTGCTCGCCTGTAACTCCAGAGCTTAGGAGGCCTGGGCAGGATTTCCGAGAGAGAGAGAGCGGATTTAAAAAATAAGATACTGTATCTGAGACAATCAGAGGCCTTGCTTGGGATGCAGGGCAGCTCTGGAGGGTGCAGGCCAGAAAGCAAATGCCATCAATGAATATTTGTTATTGTTCTTAGCCAGGTTGCCTCATGATCACAAGATTGCTGCCATGTCTCCATCATCACAACAGCGTCCAAAGGCCACTGTAGAGACTTGCTAGTGTCAGTGTTGCTGTCTGCTTTGAATTTCAGATTCTCATAAGAGAGCATATCTGATGGCCTCAGTGAGGGAGGGGCAGCTGTACCTGTGGGCTGAGGTCAGAAGAATCACTTTGGTGTGCTGGGAAGGTCTGTCCGGAGGTGTCTATGACCTCGAGAAAGGTGTATGCATGGCCGGGCCACCGGTTCACTCATGGGGCTCCACCTGCGCACTCACCTGTTACCTGTGTGCTAGTTCGGTGATCTCCCGAGAAGAGCCAGGGTTGCCCTAGAACCAGCCCACGCAGGTGCCCAGGACTGAGGCCACGGGGCTGACCTTGGCTGGGTTGAGCAATGGTCCACGCCTGCCACAGCAGTCAGTCTGTTAGGTAGTAACCTTAAGATCAAGGTACAGAACAACAAGGTGACACTTTTTCCCTGGTTAATACGGGAGACAGGTAACCAAAGAGACCTTAACTCAGTTAGCCAGACTGACCTCTAATTCCTGGAGATCCTCCTGCCTCAGCCTCCTGCCATGACCAATGGGCTCACCATACCTGAGAGGGGGCGGGCCTAACTGAGAAAGTTGGCAAATTGTCCTCAAGTGGACAAACACAGAAGGAAAATATTTCTCACGTTGGGCATTGTAGTACACAGTTGTCATCCCAGCTCTCTGGGAAGCTGAGATAGAGAATTCCAAGTTCCAGTCCCTACCGAAAAATTGAAAAAAAATTTTAAAAGATGAGAGGTGTGGCTCGGTTCAACCCCTAGCCTCCCCCTCACACACATATGTGAGGGAGTCTTTATAGGAATGAAAATATCAAAAATGCTGCAGCTGCTGACCCGGGCCTTAAGCCATTGCAAATCTGGTACACGGGCTTTAGTGACCTTGCCTTCACAGCCGAGGGCACCTGGAGCTTGGGCCAACAGCACCGAGACCAGTGGTACAGGGTACATTTCGCGGATCAGAGACAGGGACTGGGAAATTTACATTATGTGCCCAAGGCTCCCTGGCTAGTGACAAGGGTAACGAGGGTTTGATCCTGTATCAGAGTTGGTCACTGGGGCGTCTTGGTTTCAATAAACACTCAGTTAAGCTGGTCACAGTGGTGCATGTGTGGAAACTCCAGTTACTCGGAGGCTGAGGCAGGAGGAGACACAAGACCAGCCTAGGAAATTTAGTGAGACCTTGTCTCAAAATAAAATGCAGGAAGGACTAGGTGGAAAGGACATAGGGACATGGAAAATAAAAGAGAATAGAAGGATAAAAAGGAAAGCTTTTGTAAGTGAAGAGGGAAAGAAGTGTTGAACGGAAAGGAATGGGGGGAAAAAAAGAAGCAAGATATATCACGGGCAGGTACAAATTCCCTATTATGAATGTTATCTGTATATCTAAAAGGTGCCCATAAAATAAAAAAGTTTAAAAATGAAAAAAATTCACCTGGGTGTGACGGTGCACACCTAATCCTCACCCTGGGGAGGCTGAGGCAGGAGGATGTGAGGTCCCCTGTCTAGGCAACGTTGTGAATGGCTGTTTCAAACCCAAACCAAATCAAGATAAAATCCGAAAGAGGCTAGAGATGTAGCTCGGTGTGAAGTCCTGATTTCAATCCCCAGTCCTGACAAACAAAAACAAAATGAAAACCCACTCAGTTAAAAATGGCTTCAACAGAAAAGACATCAGACATTTTATGAAAATGGAAGGCTGGCGTAGATGGTTAGGGATAACTCGGTAACTCAAAAACAGCCTTTTCTTTCCATCTTTCCACTCTGCTGGGTTTTGTTTGTTTGTTTGAGACAGGGTCTCTCTTTGTGGTTCAGGCTGACCCTGAGCTCAGCCTCCAACTCACATCACAGCAATCCTCCTGCCTCTGCCTCCCGAGTGCTGGGATGACAGGTGTGAGCCACCACGCCCGGCACTGTAGTGTGTCGTTACCTGGATCGAACTTGGGACTTTGCACTTGCAAAACAGGTTCCAGAACCACTGAGCTAAATCCCCAGCCAACTCTGCTGTTCTTATACTCGGGGTTCTCAAAACATTGTCCAGGGCCCACCAAAATTTCCAAGGCTCTTTCTGAGGTTTTCTGAGGTCAATTATTTTCACAATAGTATGGAGTCACTATTTACTATAATTTCTCTAATTCCTCCAGGAAGGCACCAGGGACACTACCAGAGGCTACCTGATGTGTACTGATACTCTCTCTGGTGGCCAAAGGAGTGATGGTTTGTGGAGTTATATATTTCAACTTTTTCTTGGTTTAAAATTTTAGTACCATCAATCTTAACCCAGGTAATTCAGGTAAACAAACGTTCTTGAGGACATTTTACTTTATTCTTTCTTTCTTTAGATAAGGTTTTGTTCTGTAGTTCAGGCTGACTTCGAACTCACTATTTGGCCTGCAACTCACAGAAATCCTCCTGCTTCAGCTTCTCAAGTGTTGGGGTGACAGGTGTGCGCTGCCGTGCTTGGCCTTCACATGTCAATTTCTTTTTCTTTTTTTTTTTTGAGTCAGAGTCTCGCTTTGCAATTCAGGCTGGCCCTGAGCTCAGCCTCCAACTCACATCACAGCAATCCTCCTGCCTCTGCCTCCCGAGTGCTGGGATGACAGGCGTGAGCCACCACGCCTGGTACTGTGGTATGTGGTACTGGTTGCTGCTGGGGTGAGTCTCCACACCCAGTATTGTATGTGGCTACCGGGCGTCGAACCAGGGACCTTGTGCTTGCAAGGCAGGCACTGGAACCGCTGAGCTAAATCCCCAGCTCTTAGTGTTTCACTTTTAACAAACAGCAGGAAGCTGTTCATCATCTTGCCCTGTAAAAAACAGGAGAGTTCTTTTTTTTCTTCTTTTCTTTTGTATTTTAATCAACATTTATTATTGACATCAACTTTTTCTTTTTTAGTTGAGTGTTTCTTGTGAGGTGGATGAGAATTCTGTTTACCATAGCCACAGAAATTGTTTGACAGGTGATAGTGTTTGATAAAGACCTATGACCCAAGGTGATAAAAAATATAAACCCATAAAATATGGCAGTTAGAAAATACAGTGGAGACTGAGTGCTTCAACAACCAGTTTCCCTTCTTCCTAACCAAAAGGTGACTTGATTCTGCGTTGGCAGGACATAAACTCCAGACCCAGAGAGTGGACGACAGTCAGGGTCAGCTGATTCTCTGGTTCTCCACTTTCTTGCACAGTTATCCAGACTCCCTTGCAGCTATACACAATCATGTGACTAGGTTCTAGCCAATGGGGATGAGCAGAACAGCCACTCCAAGTTGTGCTCTTAAAGGGAAAGGAGGCCTCCTGCCCTTATCCATTTTCTACTGGAATTCTGATGTGATAAGGTACTATTGGAGGCCATACTGCTGAGGATAATCGTTTATAGAGATGTCAAGGGATCAAAGAGAAGGGCGGTGGATTCCCAAAACTGGAGAACTTGCATACTATCCTTGAAAGTTTATGATTAGACTTATATAAGAGAGAGATAACGTTCCTACTTCATGAAATGACGATTATTTTAGATCTTAGCTGCATTTGCTGAACGAATACTTTAAATTACACAACTTCATTCTTTCTTGCTGAATAAACCCAAATTTTGCTCATGCCAAAAAGGACATCACCTTTCAGGGAGACAGTACTGAAACTTAAGGTGCAAGTCACCCCAGAGCCTTAAGAATGGGTATGTGGGGCCGGGGAGTTAGCTCAGTGGTTCTGGCGCCTGTCTTGCAAGCGCAAGGGCCCTGGTTCGATTCCCCGGTAACCACATACCATACTGGGCGTGGAGACTCACGCTCAGCAGCAACCAGTACCACATACCACAGTGCCGGGCGTGGTGGCTCACGTCTGTAATCCCAGCACTCGGGAGGCAGAGGCAGGAGGATTGCTGTGATGTGAGTTGGAGGCTGAGCTCAGGGCCAGCCTGAACCACCAAGCGAAACCCTGTCTCAAAAAACCTAAAAAAAAAAAAAAAAGAGAAAAAAGAATGGGTATGTGGGGTCGGGGATTTAGCTTAGTTGTTCTGGCAAGTTTCTGAGTTTGATCCCCAGTGACCACATACCACAATGCCGGGTGTGGTGGCTCGTGCCTATAATCCCAGCACTCGGGAGGCAGGGGTAGGAGGATTGCCGTGAGTTCCAGACTGGCCTGGGCTCCATAGTGAACCAGAGTGAGCCTGAACTACAAAGTGAGACCCTGTCTCAAAAAACTAAAAAAATAAAAGAAGAGAGAGAGAGGAACACTAATCCTAGTGCTGTTCCAAAGCGGAACAGCTCAGTGCTCCAGCCGTGTCACGGCTCAGTGTCACAGTTCTGGGACACACAGCGCAGCGCTACAGCCCTGGGCTGCAGTAATCTTGATCTGAAGACCGGAGAATTCTATGATCACTGGAAGAAGAGGAGGCAAACCTTTGATTATGTTGGCAAGCTCAGTGGAGTTCTACTGCGAAGTCTGAGCACTTGACTAGAAGTAGGAGCCTCCTGATTCTGGGTCTAGCCGTAGGTGAGCATGCTCACTGAAGCAGGGGGCTGAGTTACAGATAGTCCTGAGAGGTCAGGAAGTTCAAACAGTTACAACATATTGTGATACACTGACTCAGAGAGTACAAACCGTTACATTTCTGAAATATCCTCCTCTGAGAAAACACAACAACAACAACAAAAAAGCATGGAGGCAAAGGGGGCCTGTCTTATTGTACAGTATTGTTTTACCACTAGCACTCTGGGAGGCTGAGGCAGAAGGATCATACGTTCAGGCCAAGCCTGGGAAATTTAGTGAGACTTTGTCACATACAGAGAGAAAAATAGATAAAAAAGGGCTGGGTATATAGATGGGGTCAAAGATCCTGGGTTCAATCTCTAGTAGGAAGAAGAAGGAGAAGAAGAAGAAGAAGAAAAGGAGGAAGAGGAAGAAGGGGAAATGAAGGCAGGAAAAAGGGAAGAAACTCACAATTTCTGGGTTCTGGCTTCAAGACTTAGATTTTTAATTTACTGGCGAATGATGGATTTGGATGAACTGACCACTCTGAGAATCAGTTTTTGTTTTGTTCTGAGACAGAGTCTCTGTATGTAGTTCAGGTTGGCCTTGAATTCACTGAGTGCTGGGATTATTGTGCCCAGCTGAGAATCTATAATGCTATTCTGAGGATGAGACAAAATTCTGGGCGTGATAAACTTCTCCCAGAACCTGGAACACTGCAGTATCTAATTATGAGGAGACAGATAATTAGCCCCCAGATAACCTTGTCAAACAGCCGCAGTGTAATAATGGTGTTCTGGGCAGCTGCAGTCATACCTTCTAGCCTCTATTTCTCCTTGTTCTTCCCAGCCATCTCAGCCCATAACAATATATTTAATTTTTAGTCTCAGCTTGTTAATGCTGTATAACAAATCATTCTGAGAATTAGTGGCTTAAAAACAAAGATAGGTTTTATTTTGCTCCTAAATCAAGGCAGGCTTGGTAAGGACAGGGTTGCAACCATTTTAAAGAGGGGACGGGGCTGGAATCGGGACGGATGCTGGAGGCACAGGCCTAAAGTCCCAGCTACTCAGGAGGCTGAGGCAGGAGGATCATAAGATCAAATCCAGCCTGAGCAAGTTAGAGAGTTCTTGATCCAAAATTTTAGAAAAGGAGGGGAGAGTATAGCTCAGTATTAATGTTAGTATTAACATTATAGTTATAGTTATAGTATACTATAGTTATAGTATACTATAACATTTATAGTATGAGTGTTAATGTTAGTATAGTATTAATGTTATACTATAGCTCAGAATCCACGAGGCATTGGTTACAGGAATTGTATGGATACCAAAATCCATGGATACTGAAGGAGAGCACCCTGGGTTCTAACCCGAGAGAGAGAGAGAGAGAGAGAGAGAGACAGAGACAGAGAGAGAAAAAGAGAGAGAGAGAGAGAGAGAATATCAGGCGGAAGCCACAGTTCTTTGAAATCACACAACCTCACTTTTGCTTCTCGCTGTTTGTTAAAAGTAAAACACTAAGGTATCGTGCCGCCTTCTGTTGTCTACAAAGCCAAGGCAAACTTACAACCACCAGTCTGTGTTCCAGCCTTTACAAAGGAGAAGGAAGCTTACAGAGCAAACCAGTAATGGCTTAAGAACTGGCCTGAAGTGCTGGGGATTTAGCTCAGAGGTTCTGGTACCTGCCTGGCAAACATAAGGTCGGGAGTTGGATCTCCAGTACACACACACACACACACACACGCACACACCCCAACCAGGAAGCAGCAGGTGTCATTTGTAACCTTATCCGATTGGCCAGACCCAGTCACAAGGTCACAGTGATAAGGTACACTGGAAAATGTAGTGTTTTATTAAATAGCCATGTCCCAGTCGAAACTTGGGAAATGTTATACTATAATTGTCCCTCAGAATCCACGAGGCATTGGTTACAGGAATTGTATGGATACCAAAACCCATGGATACTGAAGCCCCTTATATAAAATGGTCTTATCATTGACACAGAACCTTCTAAATCCTCTTATAAGACTAAATTGTCTCTAGATGGTTTATAATTCCTAATATAATGTAAATGGTGTGTGCCTCGCTACTATATTGTATTGCTTAGTGGGTAATGACAAAGTCTCTGTGTTCAGAATGTTTAAAAGAATGTTTTCTTTTAAACCAGGCACGGTGATACACATCTATAATTCCAGCACTTGGGAGGCTGAGGCAGGAAGATTTCTGTGAGTTTGAGGTCAGGCTGGGCCACAGAGTGAGTTCAAAGCCAGCCTGAGCTATAATGTGAGAGATCTTACCTCAAAAACAAAAGCAAAAACAAGCAAAAAAGGAAAACATTTCTTTTTCACAGTATGTATTTGTGATACATAGTTATTACATTCATCTTGGGGAGTCTGTACTTGTACATGTTGCATTTTAATCATTCTTACTGCCCTCCTCCCATGTCTTCTTAGTCCTGGATCCCACACCAAGCTCCCCAAACCTATCTCCTCATTTCCTACCATCTATCCTTTATCTTGTTATTTACAGTTGATTTTCTCATGTAGAAAAATCACACAGTATTTAACCGTCTGTATCGTCTGCAATGAGTCAAGTTTACCCCTCATCGCTGGGCCTGGTGGTGCTCTCCTGTAATCCCAGTACTCAGAAGGCTGAGGCAGGAGTGTTTCTGTGAGTTTGAGGCCAACCTAGCCTACATAGTGAGTTTAAGCCAGTGTGCTTCATAGAGTGAGACTCTATCCTAAAAAACCCCAAAACTTTATCCTCCTTTATGGCTGAGAAACATATATATTATAACATTTTCCTTATCCATTTATGTATGGCGCTATGTTCAGACTATTTTCATTCTCCGCTGGTTCCGCCGACGGGTACGGAACCCACGGGTATCAAGAACTTCCTTCTAATGGAAAAGGTGGGGAATGTGTGTGATGGCTGGCGGTCAGCCCTGGCGTGTCGAGGACTGCGGCTAAAGGACTAGCGATGACCAGGGCACTGCCATGAGCAGCAGGGCTGGGGCTCGGGCTCCAGGGCTCCGAGCCGGCCTGGCACACATGAGCCCTGGATCCGTCACGGCGCAGTGAGGAGGCCGGCAGGTGGGAGAGGCGGGCCCGGCGTGGCGACTGGCCTGGGCAGCTGGCGGTGTGAGCCCGGCGTGCACGGCTGAGGCCTGGGGCTCGGGCCGCTGCCCCTCCTGCCCCGGTGACAAGGGCTGTCCATGTCTCTTCCAGTTCAGCAACATCACCTTCTTAATCTTGGGTCCTCTCATGGCCTTCCTGATGCACTCCTACGTGCAGAGGCGCTCCCGCTACATCTACTGCACCATGGTGCTCTTCGTGTGCACAGGTGAGTGTGGCCGGGGGCTGGGGGAGGCGAGGCGGGGCCGGGCACCTCCTGACTGCCCGCTGCCCCCTAGGTCTCTTCTCCATGTACTTCCACATGACGCTCAGCTTCCTGGGCCAGCTGCTGGACGAGGTCGCCATCCTGTGGCTGCTGGCCAGTGGCTACAGCATCTGGATGCCCCGCTGCTACTTCCCGGCCTTCCTCAGGGGCAGCAGGTGAGGCGGGCCAGGCTGTGCCCCGGGGTGGCACCAGGTCCCTGTGTGACGCAGAGCCCCGCTGGCCTCTCTCCGTTGGCCGGGACCCTCTCCAAACTGCAAAGCAATTTCCAGGACACCAGGCCCACGCGTCCCCGGGCCCAGGGATCCCCCCTCTGAGCCTCACGTGGGCTTCCTGAAATCTTCCTCTGAGCTCCCACAGCGCCCGGACTCTGCTCTGCCCTGACTGATTCGCCCTCCACCCTCTCAGCTTTCCTGCTTCCGTGTGGCCCACCCAAGGCTCCAGGAGCCCCCGCCCTGGCACTCCTGCCATCTGTACACTTCTAGGGCCCCTGAGATAAAGCTGGGGTTGAGGGTCACTCTTCTGAGCCCACCTTGGCTTCCCCATGAACCGCGTACCTGACCTCACCTGGGCCCTAGAGCTTCTGCTGATCGCCTTGGGCCCCCCGAGTCCCTCTCTCTATCTTGCCCCACTGTCCTCAGTCCACCTGGGCTCCTAGTACCTCTCGGGACCCTACCTGGGAAGCCCAGGGCCCCTTTTCATGCACGCTGGCCCCAAGATGGCCTTACTGAACCCCCGGATCCCCTCAACACCCTGACAGGACCCCTGTTCCCCAGGTTCCTCTTTACCTGCATGATCCTCAGCGGTACTGTACTTGTCACCTTCCTGTCCTTCGTGAGGCCCACGGCCAACGCGTATGCCCTCAACAGCATCGCCATCCACATCTTCTACATCGTGCGCTTGGAGTACAAAAAGTGAGTAGAACCAGGTGTGACGGCACAGGGCTGTCATCCCAGCACTCGGAGAGGCTGAGGCAGGAGGACTGCAAGTTTGACCCCAGCCTGGGCAGTGCAGTGACTCAAGAAGAACCCTAGCTCAGGCCGGGGAGTTAGCTCAGTGGTTCCGGTGCCTGTCTTGCAAGTGCAAGGATCTGGGTTCGAGCCCCAGTAACCACATACAATACTGGGCTTGGAGACTCATCCCCAGCAGCAATCAGTACCACATACCACAGTGCTGGGCGTGGTGGCTCACGCCTGTCATCCCAGCACTCGGGAGGCAGAGGCAAGAGGATTGCTGTGATGTGAGTTGGAGGCTGAGCTCAGGGCCAGCCTGAACTACAACGCGAGACCCTGTCTAAAAAAAAAAAAAAAAAAGAGAGAGAAACCCTAGCTCAAAATAAAAATAAAAAGAGGCTGAGGATCTGGCTCAACCCTGAGTTCAGTCGTCAGTATCATTAAAAAAAAAAAAATAGAGCTGGGGATTTAGCTCAGTGGTGTCTCACTTGCCTCCAAGTATGAGGTCCTGGATCTCTGGTACCAAAAAAACTAAATCAACACAAAAATGGCCCCCAGAAAGCTTCTGTGGGAGCTCCTGGGGAGGTGGGGCTCTTGGAAGGTGATTAGATCACCCGCCGCCACCCTTAGCCCTGGGTGAGTCCCCGGAAGTCCAGAGCTGTGCGCTGGAGGAGGCGGGGCCTGGTGGAGGAGGCGGGGCCTGGTGGAGGAGGCGGGGCCTGGTGGAGGAAGTAGGTCCCGGAGGGCCGGACCCTCAGGCTCCTTTTCTTGTCTCTGCCCCTCCTCGCTCCGGGATCTTTAAACCCTGCTTCCTTCCTGCCACACGGTGTGCTGCTTCCCTCCGCCAGGGACGGTTCTGTTTTGAGGCCAGCCCGCTCTGGCCTGTAACGTCCTAATCTGTCAGCCAGAATAAACCTTTTCCCCTTTACACTGGGTATGTCCGGATATTGTCCTAGCGACTCACAGGAAACCTATGAGTGTTGCTTACCATCCCTGTGCTAGTAAGTGTGGGATTATGGGGCCACCGGGAGCTGTGGGGCGGGGGATGGGGGAGGCAGGAAAGTGTGATGGCACCATCAAAAAGGAGCCGTCTCCAGTTCCCATGGAGAGAGAGCTCTTTGGAGACGTCTTTGCAGGTGCTGGTTACAGCCAGCCTGGAGCACCCCACACAAAATGTAGGGAAATGAATATTCTGGTAGTGCCTTCTCCCAACGCTTTGATTTCCTTCCCCCGCACCCTGTATAGCATATTGGAAACCAATGGCCAAGCCAACTAAAAAGTAACGGCTAGGCCAATTGGAAATCTCGAGATAAGCCAACTGGTAATCATTGGCTAAACCAACTGGTAGCTATTGGTCGGTTCAACTGGTAACAGCTGGTCAAGCCAATTGGAAAACACCAGCCAAACCAAAGGGAAACCATTGTCCACCCAACTGGAAACTAACGGCCAACCCAGGGAGAAACAATTGGCCAAGCCGGATGGAAACTCATTGTTAAGCTCAAGTGGTAACTGCTAGCCAGAGTTAACATCGGAACTTCGTGGCCTGTAAATACTTGGCAAGTGTTACCTGTAAAGCACAGATTGGGCCTTGTGTTGGTTAGATTTCTGCCACTGTAACAAAGACCTGAGATAAATCCACTTATAAAGAAGTAAGGTGAGCTGGGCGTGGCGGCATGTACCTCTGGTCTCAGCCACTCAGGAGGCTGAGACAGGAGGTTGCCTTGAGCCTAGGATATCAATCAAGCAGCGGGAGGAACATAGCAAGACTCTATCCCCTGAAAAGAATGGTAATGTGCATTGAGCTCAGAGTCTGGAGATTCTAGTCCATGGTTGGAGGCCCCATCTCTTAGGTCTGTGTTGATATATTGTGGAAGGATTGCAATATCTATCTTCTTAAGCCCCGGAAGTGAAAGGGACAGAGGTCAACAGGTCAGGTCTTCAATGCGCAATGACTGCTGGGCTTCTTACAGGAGTCACTGCCTCACTCAGTGCAGCCCTTAACACTGGGGCCTTTGGGGACATCCCAGGTCTGAACGATCCAAAGCTCTGGCCCGCAGAGCCCTGCAGGCCCTGCCCCTCCCTCCTTCCATCCCCGGGTGGGGGATTCCCGTGAGCCCCTGCAGGTTTGGCTGGCTGAGCCGCCCGTATCCCTGCATCCCCCCAGGACCAGCAACAAGCAGCTCCGGCACATGATCGAGGTGTCAGTGGTCCTGTGGGCCAGCGCCCTGGCCAGCTGGGTCAGCGACCGCTTCTTCTGCAGCTTCTGGCAGAGGATTCATTTCTTCTACCTGCACAGCATCTGGTGAGCTGGAGCCTGGGGTCGGGGAGGGAGCTGAGGGGCCAGGGAGAGTAGTGGGATCAGGGCTGAGACCCTGAGGGTCGGAGGGGCTGGGGAGGAGCCGGGGGCATCTGTGCACTCACCGCCCTCTCCCCGCACCCCACAGGCACGTGCTCATCAGCATCACCTTCCCTTACGGCATGGTCACCTTGGCCTTGGTGGATGCCAGGTACGAGATGCCAGGCCAGACCCTCACAGTCCGCTACTGGCCGCGGGACTCTTGGCCCCTGGGGCTGCCCTACATTGAGGTCCAGGCTGATGACAAGAACTGCTGAGGAGCGCGGCCCCTTAGTGTCACCTGCTGTGGATTCACCTGGACTTGAGGATGGAGGCCGGCACCAGCGCTTCCCTGGAGGGACACTTTGGGCCCTTCTGTCTTCCTCTGCCCCTGCTACATCCTGTCCTACCCTTCCCCACAGCGGGGGACGACGAGCGTCCTGGTGTCCCGAGTGGCAGTCCGATGTCCCTGCCCCGGCTCCCCTCCACAACCGGTCCTGTCCTGTGCTCTCACTTCCTCCTTTGTCCACACCTTCCCCATGGACGCTGTCACCTCAGCTGGTGGTGCTGGGTCCCCAGGGACCGGGGAGGGGGGCTGAATGACAGACACTGAGAACAGATGAGACACCTGGGCCCCTCACCCCAAACCACACAGACACGTGGAGACCTCACAGACCTCAGGCAGGTGCCCTGGACTTGAGGGAACAGGTCATCCTTGGGGACCCCTGGGGACAGTGGGGTACCCTCCGGCCACGTGGGCACCGTGGACCACGGGAACATAGAGGGGATCAGGGGTGTCCAGTCTGCGTCCTGAGCAGTGATAGGGTTTTGGGGACCGCGGCACGCATGGCGGTCCCCAGTGGTAGGGTTGTGGTGACCGCGGTGCAGCTGCGTAATCGCAAGCATGTGATTCGCCTGCTTCTGAAGCTCAACATCGTTTGTAAACAACATTCTTTCCCTCACGGGATATCTGTGTGAATAAAGGAAGTTACAGCGTGTAAAGTGCTTTCTACAGAGTATGCCGGATATCGATCCATCCACTTATATTTAATTCACTGATTCATTTATACGTCTGTCTACTCATCCATTCATGATAAATCCATCTGTCCATGCACCCTTTGATTTGCCTGTCCATTAAATCAGATACTCACTCAATGATTTTTCTTTTTGAGACAGATTATTATTACATAGTATAGGTTGGCCGTGAACTTGGGGAGAGCCTCCTGCCTCAGCCTCCGAATGCTGGGGTTACAGGCGTGTGCCCCCACCTTCCACAATTTAAATTACCTGTCCATTAACCTATGCATTCATTCTTTTTTTGATTTACCTACCCATTCATTCAACCTCCATGAATTTATAGATAGATCCACTCCTCTATTTATAAATCCACCCATCCTGTAATTCATCCCCCATTAATTTACCTGTTTACCTATCTATTGAACTTTCCGTTGAATCATGTACATATCCAACCTTTAACTTATCACCCATTCTTCCTTCCTTCTTTCCTTCCTTCCTTTTTACTCATTAATTCGTCACCCATCTGTCAGTCTATCCACCTATTTATTATATGCCCATCCATTTATATACCCATCTATTCACCATTTCATCTACTGTCTGTGCATCCATCTCTGTATTCAGTAAAGTGTCCATCCACCCACTAAACCATCCCCTCTCCTTTCATCCAGCCATCTATCTATCTATCTATCTATCTATCTATTTTTTATTTATTTATTTATTTTTTTTTTGAGACAGGGTCTCACTTTGTAGTTCAGGCTGGCCCTGAGCTCAGCCTCCAACTCACATCACAGCAATCCTGCCTCTGCCTCCCGAGTGCTGGGATGACAGGCGTGAGCCACCACGTCCGGCACTGTGGTATGTGGTACTGGTTGCTGCTGGGCGTGAGTCTCCATGCCCAGGATGGTATGTGGTTACCAGGGATCAAACCCTGGTCCTTGTGCTTGCAAGACAGGCGCCAGAACCACTGAGCTAAATCCCCGGCCCCTATCTATATTTTTTGAGGCCAGACCTTGCTATCTGTCTATCTGTCTGTCTGTCTATCTATCTGTCTATATTTTTTTGAGACCAGATCTTGCTATGTAGTTCAAGCTGGCCTTGAATTCACTATATAGCTGAGCCTAGCCTCACACTTGTAGTGATCCTCCTGCCTCAACCTCCCGAGTACTCCCAGCCACTTAAACATTCTTTATTTTAATAGATGATCTTGCTAAGTTTTCCAGGGTGAGTTTGAACTTGCCGTCCTCTAGCCTCTGTCTCAGATGGCTGGGATGACGGGCATGCACCCGTGGCCAGCTTGAGGCCCTTAGTGCAGGGGCCCTGGGGGAGCTGAGTATTCACGATGCTGCTTGACACTCTCTGCTGAAGATCCGTTTCTGGGTACTTTACTGGGGCCCCGCAGCACCTCATTTAGAGCAGACGAGCACCGCAAGACTGTAGGTCTCAGCTCAGAGGCTCAGAGAGGGACAGTGAGTTGCCCAAGACCAGAGTCTGGGCCTGAACCTGGCTAGATCTCTTACTGCAGTGAGCCGTCGGTGGGGCTGAAGTGACCTTGGGTCCCCTGCTTCTGGGTCTCTCTGGTGGCTTTTCAGGGACGAGATATTCTTGGGTTGGGTTGTGGTGGGGCGGTGTGTGTGTGTGTGTGTGTGTGTCTGCATATTTGTGAAATAACCTGTAAAACACTGTGTCTCTGTGTCGGGGTGGAAGGAATTACCTTTCCGTGACTGCCTAGAGGGGTATTTGACCTGGTAAAGCTTAACAACCTGAGATCAAAAACTTGCTGGGATGACATGGCAGTGGCTCACGCCTGTAATTCTAGAAATCTAGGAGGCGGAGGCAGGAAGATTGCAAGTTCCAACCCAGCCTGGGTAATTTAGCAAGATCCTGTCTCAAAATTAAAAATAATAGAGGCTGGAGATGTAGCTTGGTGTAAAGCCCCCGGCTTCAGTCCCAGCACTGAGAAATCAAGCAAGCTTGCTTTCCGGGGACACAGGGGTGGTCAGGTGTCTACATCTTCCTCCTTCCACTCCTTCCCTTCTCCGCTGGCTTCGGTGGCAACAGTGAAATCACCCCCAGTTCTTTACCAACGGGAGACATCCAAGGACACTTCTCATTTGTGGTGGTTTATATGAAATGTGCAGAGCAGGGAAATCCACAGGGGCAGGAAGCATGCTGGTGGCGGCTGGATGCTAAAGGAGGGGCCTAGAGAGGAGTTGATTGTTTCCTGGGGTCGGGGTTCTCCTGGGTTGCCGGATGCCCAGTACTTCAATGTTCTAGATGGATTCTACTCTACAGTATAGTGAGCTTCTGGGGTATTCAATTAAAGATTTAAAAGAAATCCTAGTCACTCACAGGCAAGCTCAGGCCACGACCAACTTTGATATTTGTTTGTTTGTGGTATGGTAGGGGGAGGGGTAGTCGTGGCCCTTGAAACCAGAGGGTGCTGAGCTATATCCCCAGTCCTGTACGTATTTTATTTGGAGGCAGAGTGTCACTAAATTTCTAAACTGCCCAGATTGACCTTCACCTTAGGACTTACTGTCTCAGCCTCCTGAGTGCTGGCCCTGGATTTAACCCCTTTCACCAGAAGAAATACCCACAAAGAGATGACAATTAGGGCTCACACTGGCGCTAGGCAGGAGGCCCCAAATCAGGAACCATTTACCAAAGGGAAAGGATGATATTAGGAGAGAAGAAATTGCAAATATCCACTCTTCTTATCTTTTCTGTGTACATATGGGGGTTTCTGTACTTTTCGTCTGCTCCGACACCATTCATGGCTCTCACCCGCCTGTGGGGCAAGGGTCAAACATCTCAGTATGATATTCAAGGTCTGAAGTTCACCTGGGTGGGTCTTAGCCGGCTGACTCTGGGCTGTGCAGCTCCAGTTCGGCCAATATTATGACGGGCGGCTTCGTGTGCTTGTGGCTGGCAGTGAACTCAGAGAGACAGAGAATACACTGGAGGCCAGAAAGAGGACCCCCCCCCCAAAAGATCTCGAAGGGCTGCATCATCTGGAAGGTGAAACGGGAGGGAATATGTGCTCAGGGCCGCCAGGCATACACACCTGTAAAATCCCCGGCTTTAATCTCAGTACTGTGGGAGGCTGAGGCAGGAGAATCCCAAATTCAAGTCATGCCTGGAAAATTTAGTGAGGTCGTGTCCAAAATAAAAATTAAAAAAATACAGGCATAAAAAGGGCAGAGGATGTAGCTCAGTGGTAGAGCAAGAATTCCTGGATTCCACGGTAGTATCGAGAGGAGGAGAATAAGGAGCGAGAAAAACTCTTCCTTGGGAGCAAAAAGATTGTTCCAGCAGAGGGCAGTAGAGGCTGGCAGTAGAGGGGAGCAGTTACAGAGGAGAAGCCAAGCCACAAACATTCAAAATATTGTTTTGGAGCTGTGAAATCTCGGGTCACTTCAGCCCCTGCTGTGTCTCCATTCCATGGCTTGTGACATTAGAATCACACAGACAAAACAGCTACAAAATAGCTTGAGAACTGTGCATCCTGCCAAATCTCCAAAGGATTGTATCATTTTCTTTGAAATCTCGTCCCTCTACTTATATGCACTCAAGAGGAAACATTGTGTCTCATCCTTAATAAGTTATCAGAGATGGGTCATAAAAGGAGATACAGTAACACAAATGTCACTTAAGGTATAAATAGCACAGTGTTTCTTAAACCGGGTGCTGTGGGGACCCCTGCTGAGCTGAATGGAAAGGGAGGAGCCAGCTCTGCCCCACCCCATACTGAAGTGGGGGAAGGTTGCTCCCCACCCCCTTCCGGTCCTTTTTTCTTTTTTGCTGTACCTGGTATCCAACACACAGGAGCTCTACCACTAATCTATATACCCCGGCCCTTTCGTTTTTTAAAAAATTTTTATTTTTTTAAGTTTTGAAGTAGAGTTTCCCTAAATGGCACAGGCTGGGCTCAAACTTGCTATCCTCCTGCCTCAGCACATTTAAAACCTGTTCAGGAGGCTTCTGAGTTCCAACAAGGGTGGGGAATCTCTATCGGAACTGTCACTTGCTGTTATAACTTGTGTAAGATGACCCCCCCACCCCAGCCTCATGAAGTCACCGCCCAGGATGTCTGAGGTGGCCAGATCTAGAGTGGGTGATACTGGGATTGATTCGTGGTACGATGCTAGGATCCAGGGCACTAGGATCCAGGGTGTGAGTGCTGCCCGCCCTCAGTAGCCTGGGTGAGACAAAAAGGGCAGAAAGAGTTGTGGTCCTCCCTTGTTGCTTTGCCACTTCATGCCTGCTATGAACTGTGTTTCCTCTTTGATGTCACCCTGCCTTGGAGCGAGCCATCCACAGACTCAGCAATGAGAAAGATAAAGAAGACACCTCCCTACAGCTCTGCTGTTGAGCTGTTCCCTTTGTCATCAAAGCAGGTGTCTTTTATTTACGTTATATATGTTAGGTTATGTTATTTATTTATTTTTGAGACAGGATCTCGCTTTGTAGTTCAGATGGGCCATGAACTCGAACTCACAGCAGTTCTCCTGCCTTTGCCTCCCAAGTGCTTGGATTACAGGCGTGAGCCACTATGCCCGGCATTACGTGTGGTACCGGAGATCGAACTCAGGACCTCACACTTGCCAGGCAGATGCCGGAACCACTGAGCTAAATTCCTGGCCCAAAGCAGATGTCTTAAAACAATACTCATTTCTCAGAAACCAGTATTTTTAACAAAAGTTGCTAGGGTGAGGTTGAAGATGGCTAACAACTAAGTACGGTGGCATGCACTACACTTCTAACACTCGGGAGGCTGAGGCAGGAGGATGGATGAAACTTTGAGGCCAGCTTTGGTTGCATAGTGAGTTCAGTGACATCCTGGGCTCCAACATGAGACCCTGTCTCAAAAAACAAACAAAAACACGGACAATCACTAAGCTGAGGCTTTCTCCTGTCGAGCCCCTGTTAGGTGCAAGAAATATTTGTGTTCAGAAAACACTAGTGAAAAAAGGCTGTGATCTTGTTGTCTTAAAGCTTCTGTTCTCAGCAGGGAAGACACAAAATGAATTTGACAAATAAGTATCAAAGCCAACCAGCAAGGTGGTGGCTGTCTGCCCGGGACTCTGGGAGGCTCAGACAGAAGGACTGTGAATCTGACCTCAGCCTGGGCATCTTAGTGATGAGTGAGACCCTGTTATCACTAAGGGTATATCGCTCAGTGTGAAGGTCCTGGGTTCAATCTCTAGTACTGCAGGAAAGAGAGAGAGAGAGAGAGCGCGTAAGAAAGAGGGAGAGATGGGTCTGTGTTCTTCTCCTTGGACTTGTGTCGGTGGATGTGACACTCCAAGGTCCCATCAGGCCCTTGTGCTTCGAAGGTAGACCCTGTGCCACTTGAGCTATATCCCTCCCTGCTCTGTGGGATGATCTCACCGTGTCCTACAGGCTGGTCTTGTACTCACTGTGTAGCCCAGGCTGGCCTCAAACTCTTGGTGATCCTCCAACTCAGCTTCCCTAGTGCTGGGATGATGGGCTTGTGTTACCACGCCGGGGTCAGCCCTGCTGTTCAATGGTTTTAGCATTTGTTAGGTGACTCTTGCTGATAGAATCGCTCCATTAGGGATTTCAAAATGGTAATGTTTCTATTATCCTTCACACATTTATTGGCTGGCATTTTTGTGGAAAAATAAAGAACTTTCTCTCATCCATTGGGGCTGGTTTCATGATGTGAAGTCATTGGGAGACAAGTATTACTTACAAAGGTTATGAATGAGCTGGGTGTGGTGTACTCTTGATATTTAGGAGGCTGAGGCAGGAGGATCATAATTTTTTTCTTTTTTTTGAGACAGGGTCTCATTTTGTGGTTCAGGCTGGCCCTGAGCTCAGTCTCCAACTCACATCACAGCAATCCTCCTGCCTCTGCCTCCTGAGTGGTGGGATTACAGGCGTGAGTACCATACCCGGCACTGTGGTAGTGGTACTGATTGCTGCTGGGCGTGAGTCTCCACACCCAGTATTATATGTGGTTACCGGGGGATCGAACCTGGGTCCTTGTGCTTGCAAGACAGGCACCGGAACCACTGCGCTAAATCCCCGGCCCAGGAGCATCATAATTTTTAGAGCAGCCTGGAAAATGTAGTGAGACCCTCCCTTAAAATTAAAAAAAAAAAAAAAAAAAGAGTACAGCAGCTCAGTGGTAGAGTACCCTTGGTTTGTTTTGTCTTGTTTTGGTACTCAGGACTTTGCACTTGGCAGGCAGGTGCAGCACCACTGAGCTACATCTTTGGCCCTGGTTGTTTGCTGCAACAGGGTTTCCCTATAGAGTCTAGGTTGGGCTTGAACTCACTATGTAACCCAGGCTGTGCTACACAGCAACCCTCCTGCCTCAGCCTCCCAAGTGCTGGGATCACAGGTCTGTGCTGCCACGTTGGGCTGCTGCTCATTTTCTTAGCATCCCCTTCAGGTTGTTTTTCTTTATGAGTCCTGCCTTAGATTAAAAACCCTGGTGGTGTCATCGTGACAGTCATGTGCCCTTCAGATATATTTTGTCTCATTTCTAACCCTAGAGATTGAAGCAAGCACCTTGTGAATCCCAGGCAGTGCTTTACTACAGAGATACACCCTCAGCCCCTTTCAGTTCTTTAGACTAGATCTTGCTAAACTGCCCGGAGTCTCCTGGAACTTGTGATCCCAGGGTCTTCATCTTCCAGAGTAGCAGGGATTACAGCGCCATCACCTACTCGTATTCATTACAATGGACCCTCGAGCTACGACTGGCCTCACATATGAACAACTTGGGGCTATGACCAGCATTTTGGTGTTGTGACCAGTCTTCAGCTACAAACTGAACACTCTAGGGGTCTTAGATGATAAACCAAATGAGATTTTATCTTACAATCGCACATAGCAATAAAGTTAGCCTGTGCTTCATAGACTCGTGGCCTGGCATTTCCTTCTCTTCCTAAGTAATGTATGTCCTCCTGGGGATTTTCTAGCAGAGAGGGACAGTGTCATCACTGTTGCAAACTCAGTGAGAACAAAAGCCATTTCTCCGTGCTATCCTTTGATTACGGCTTTGATTACTGCTACCAAAATGTGCCCAAAAGCTAGCAGGGAAACTAAGGAAGGAAGCAAAGGAGGTAAAGAAATCGATCACAGTCGAAAAGAAGGAAACTGAAGAGGTATGAGAGTTGCAGTTGCATGAGCAATCTTGCTAATATGTACAGCATGTCAAAATCCACCATCCTACTCATCTGACAGAGCAAAAATTTCTATAAAGTATCTAGTATTGCGATGGGTGTTACTCACATTTAGTAAGTCGCAATCAACAGTATTAGACAAGACAGAAAGGCTGTGATTAGTGTGGATAAATGGAAGGCAGACGGCTGGTTACCTTGAGTGTGTCACTCGTGGCGAAGCGAAGACCGTACATGCAGAGTTTATAAAAGCTGATCTATCCATGAGTGATATTCATGAAACATTTCTTAAGGGGTAGTTTCATCATTTTAAAGCGAGAACTGGGGTTCACAGTGTCACTAGGCAGGTGAAGCAGCCAGTGCTGATTAAAGGGCTGCTGAAAATTACAGACACCACTTTGAAAGGATAGCACGGAGAAATGGCTTTTGTTCTCACTGAGTTTGCAACAGTGATGACACTGTCCCTCTCTGCTAGAAAATCCCCAGGAGGACATACATTACTTAGGAAGAGAAGGAAATGCCAGGCCACGAGTCTATGAAGCACAGGCTAACTTTATTGCTATGTGCGATTGTAAGATAAAATCTCATTTGGTTTATCATCTAAGACCCCTAGAGTGTTCAGAAAACATAAGGTCATGAAGCATAAGCCAAGGGTCATGTGGAGATCTACTGCAGAAGTCTGGGTAACAAGAGTACTTTTTCTTGAGTGGACCAGGGAGGGTTTCTTTCCCACTGTTAAGAAATATCTAGAGGACAAAGGTTTATGCTCAAGGCTCTCCATACGCGGACAGAGTTCTTGCTCATTTGTGAGATCTGGAAGAAAAATTAGCTAAAGAATCCCCATGGCTCTCAGTGGAGTTCCTCCCACCTAATATAACTCCTGTACCACAGCTTATGGACCAGGAGGTTGTAGCTGACTTTAAGAAGCTATACTTGGGGGCCGGGGATTTAGCTCAGTGGTTCCAGCGCCTGTCTTGCAAGTGCAAGGACCCGGGTTCAATCCTCAATAACCACATACCATACTGGGTGTGGAGACTCACACCCACCAGCAACCAGTACCACATACCACAGTGCCGGGAGTGGTGGCTCACGCCTGTAATCCCAGCACTCGGGAGGCAGAGGCAAGAGGATTGCTGTGATATGAGTTGGAGGTTGAGCTCAGGG
>PVIR01019460.1:0-31940 GCA_004026965.1 Petromus typicus
CTGTAGTCTTGCAAATAGTATAAAATTCATCTTATTCTATGGTTTAGAAATTATTATGCTTTAGAAATTATGCCTATTACTTTGTTACATGTACTTTCCAACACAATAAAAATATTAGTAAACATATGAATTATAATTTTATAATAAAAATGGGCAAAGGAGAAACACCTGTTGAATAAATGGAAGAACGTCTATTTCTGTGTTCCCTTGTTTGCAAATTTCAAACATAGTTAGGCAAGAAGTAGTTAGCTACAACCACAGCAGTGTTTATCACTGAGTGCTTTCTCATCATGTTAAGTGTTTTGTTTGCTTAATTTTAAGCCTCAGAAATACTCTGTGATTCTGCTATTATCAATATTATTTTAACAGATCAGGAAACTGAAGTGCAAAGAAGTAAACTTGCTTTGAAGTGTCAGATCCAGAACTCTCCAGCAGCAATATCTGTCTTCTAACTTTTGACCCTCATTCCCATAGGACAGCCCCAAGAGAACACAGTAGTGTTGGAGGAGAAACAGGCAGTATTTGTACCTCTCTGGGCTTTTTTCTGCTGTAAGTTCATGGAATATAGTAGTGGCAACTTTTTTCCCAAATGCCTTATCCCCTCACTGGAGAAAGGAATGAATTGGACTTAATGTAAATTATATTAATCCATCTTCCTAAAAAATGATGGCTAAAAAAAAAAAAAACTCAGGAGGGGCTATAAAAATTGAACTGTGCATCATTGAAATTCTCATATCAAATTATGTTTTAAAAATAACTATGTTAATATCTCCCATGGCACAGGGACTTTTAAGCGGGAGTGGGACCTGATGCTAGTTCAGGGAGAGAGAAGTTAATGATATGGTGTGGCAGCGGAGGAAGCTGGGACTCCTATCCTGGTTATTAATGATACTAATATGATGAAGGCAAGTGAAATATATTTGTTAGATTTCATCAAGGTCCTAATTACAATATAAACACAAAGGAAAACACTTTCTAACAAAGCCACTGGTGTATGAGTGGTCATCACTAATTATTTGCCTCCTCCTGACCATACTTTTACCTGGATCAGTGAAAGCAGCTTCATAGCTGCTTCTCTGTGGAAAAGAATAGACAGACTGGGCCTTACAAACAATAAGAACCCTTTTGAAGTGCCCATCTTATGAAGCTAAAGAAGTCTTATGAAGTCCTAGAGAGTTAAGAATTGTGAATCAGAGAATTTCATAATTTATAGGACATTTGGAAATTATATTTTAGGCACTTCATTTACAGATAAACAATCTGAGGCCCAAAGAGAGAACTTACTTGTGCTCTTTCAGAGAGTTGCAGGATCAAGAGTAAATCTACATACTTCTACTAACAGTACATTTTCCTCTGTTCATTGTGCCTTTCCTAGAATTTGAGCTATGTATTTCTTTGGACCAGTGCTTCATTGGAAAACTATGCATTGTTTGGAGTGTACCCTTCCAAGCTGTTTGATTCTAGACTTTTACTGCCCTTGATCATATTTTATTATTCTCTAAATTATAACTAATGGAGAGGAAGACAAAACAATTCTTGTCTTTAGACATGCCAGTGAATTTGTCTGGAGAAGGATCAGAGCTTCTTTGTACGAAGTGGGTTTTGTTTCTATTTCATTCACTTCACTGTTCTTTAACTCCATATATACTGTGTGTCTTCAGCTTCTACTTGTTTTTTTTTAGGTTTTTTGAGACAGGGTCTCACTTTGTGGTTCAGGCTGGCCCTGAGCTCAGCCTCCAACTCACATCACAGCAATCCTCCTGCCTCTGCCTCCTGAGTGCTGGGATTACAGGCGTGAGCCACCACACCTGGCACTGTGGTATGTGGTACTGGTTGCTGCTGGGCGTGAGTCTCTCAGCTTCTACTTTGAACTACTAGTTGTTCAGTTGTGAACAGTTGTGCCTGGTTCTTTCATTTAAGTAATGCATTAAATAATAGATAAAATATATCTTCAATGTGTGATTTGATGAGTCATAATTTTATAATTTTTATGGGAATTATTCATTAACACTATAATCTACATGTTTTTAGACACATTTGAACATGTGGGCCATAATTTTATTTTTATGGTAGAATTTTCCATTAACACTGTCATCTTCATAGTTTTGAGCATATCTGAGAGCCATCTTTTACCTGATATCTTTGAAACTGACTTTAGAATAGAGACCTCCCAATGGGGGGGTCATGTCTCAAAAAACTCATTATAAATTGAAAACGTCATATACCAAAAATGCACTTAATACATCTTACCTGCCAAACTCATGGCTTAGTGACCTGTTGTACATTGGAGTATGGGTTATTGCCTTTTGTGATCCTGGGGCTGACTGGGAGCTGTAGTTGGTAGCTGCTGCCTGGCATCATGAAGGAGTATTATACTGCCCAATGGAGTTTGGGGAAAGATCAAAATTCAAAATTTGGTATATTGTTTCTGTGGAGCATATATAGCTTCACCTCCATTATAAAGCCGAGAAATTGTGAGCCTGGGAACACCTGTGTTTAATTTATTTTCGAAGGACATAGTATCCATGCTGTAAATGGAAGTGATTTGCCACAGATAGAATTAAGCATAAAAATAAATGCAATAAAAATAAAGCAATGCTATTGAGTTCTAATTAGAAATTGTATTTTTTGGAGAGCTCTGAATGTATTGCTTACTTTATCACTGTTATAAGAGAGTATAAATAGGAATAAGAGGTCATTAGGGATAGACTAGAATCAAAGTAAATCTCCTTGCAAGGGCCTAGTCAGAAAGATGGAAAGACAGTGGAAAATGAAATAACCTCTCTTACATGGAGATGCAATGCTATTCAGTGACATATGTATGTATTATCTAAAATTACCTCCTATATCACATAAAAAAGCATCTTGCGTGTACAGAGAGGTGTATCAATACATTTAAGGAAAGATTGCTTTAAGTAATTAGCTTTGGCTAATGTTGTACATAAAGAGAAACCACAACATATTCACAGTAGCCCATGATGGAAAATATTTGTAGTTAAGAACTAGAATGCATTTTATAGCAACATTCAGTTATATAAAACCTTAGCAGAAACATATTCATAAAATTGAAAATGAAAAAAACTTCTGAGTTGCCCTGACAAAGTTGTGGCATTATTTTTTTTTCTGTAAAACTAGCTATGTTCATGTTTTTTTACGGATTCTGTTGCAAAATAAACGCAGATTAAAAACCACATTCTATTGGCATTAGGGTGAAAACTGAAGTCAGAGAGAGGCGATCCATGGAAGCAAAGTGGGTCAGACAATTGACTACAGGGGGAAGCAGCACTACACACTTCAGGGAAACCCCCAAACTCCAACAGTGCTACAGCAGTAACTGTCTGGTGTCACTCTGCACCTCTAGGTTTAGCTCAGAGCTCCATCTTTAGGTCCTGCTTTCTGTAGTCTCAAAAGCAGTAGACATTCCATGTGTGGCTACCCAATAGATACCTCTAATCTAAAAGGTCTGGAAAACAACTATTTTCCATCCCAAGCATTTTGTTCCTCCCAAGATCTTTAGCTCAGTGAATAGTATGTATCTTAGACAAGAAACAGATAATTACTTAATCCCAATCACCTTCCATTATAACAGTTCAATTGATTATCAACTTCTTTGGAGTCCATTGGTTCAAAAAACTTAAATGTGCCAACTTCTTTCCATTGTTGCCATTATGTATGCTGTCATATTTTTCTCTTGTCTAGACATTTTCACATCTTCCTAACTGGTTGTTCTGCCTTTAGATTTCCTGCCCCAGCTCAAGTCTATTTTAGGTATGCCTGTAAATATGTTTCCTAAACTCTTCCTTAAGTAAAACTATAGCTCTTTGTTGCTCAATGATGAAATCTAGGTTCCTGACAATAGTTTTTAAGTTTATATGATCTTTCATTGTCTGAACCTGCTTCATCCAAAACTGAATTTTTCTCCTTTCTTTCTTTAGCACTTTAACCCTCCTCTCTCACAGTCTTTCCCTTCTCAGTTGATGACATCTCCATCCTTCTGTGTACTCAAGGCCAAACCTTGCAATCATGCTTGTTTTCTGTTAGGAAATAGTATGGACTTGGCCTTCAAAAAAGATCCGTATTCAGCTACCTCGTACTGCTTCAAGTGCTACCACTCTAGCTCCTGTCGTCTCTGCTTGGTTTGTGGCAATAAGTTCCTCATGAGTTTGTCGATATCTACCAACATTAGGATTGTTACAACCTGCCATTTCCTCTTCCTGAAATGCTTGTTCTCAGATATCTGCACAAATATCTTCTTTTTTCCCTTAGATCTTTGCTAAACCTTCTCGGTGAACACTGTGCACATGGCCACAATGGTAAGTCCTCTTCCTCATCTCCCAGAGATGTGGCACTCCTGATACCCTTTGTTTTCTTGAGTACTCAGTACCTTCTTATACATTATATATTAATTCATCTATTATATTTATTTTTTTATTGGTAGTCTTTCCCCACCAGGGAGAACTGTTCCTAATGGCACTCTGAGATATGTGTGTTCCCCTTGTGATCACACTACTTGTGGAGGGGTTACCACGTTCAAGGGGACAATAAATAGTAGGTTTGGGCTTATGCTTCCTCTTACAGACTATGATCTCAGGAGTTTGAGGTCGTCAGGTCTCTGTATTGCCTGAAAGTAGGTCAGGATATTAAGTTAGGGACTCTAGGTGGAGAATGCCATATGCCCCCTGCTTTGTTAAGTGGCTTTGTACAACTGTCTTGCCTACTCTGGAATTATTTTTCTAGAAAGAATTCCATGCTTTGGAGAAGTATCTAACCTGAAAACTTAAAAATTCCTTTCTATGCTTATATTAACTAAATTGAGAACTTTATCACATCAAGAAATAAAATATAGTAGGTAAAAATGTAGATAATGGTATCAGTCTGTTTGGATTCTAACTCTGGTATTCCCTTTGTATAAGGTGTTACACTGACTTTTATCTTTCCTGACTCAGTTTTTATTTCTATAAAATATGTACAATAGTAGTTTCTACTATCAAGAGATATGCTACCTTTTTTATTTTGTAGGAGTTGGGAATGGAAATGTACAGGTAGATATATTAAAGAAACATTCCAAGAAAGGTCTCTTTCCTGTATAGAAGGGCGTGCATGTATAGGAAAGAGGAGAGATTGACTTCCAACTCTTGACTAAATGAGCTGGTCTGGGACTGATTAATTGACAAACTCTGCTTAACAAATGCTAGTTGAATGAATATATCTGGAAAATAACATTATACCTGCATCCCAGGACCCTGTGAAGCTGAATTAGATATGTAGGTAGGAGAGCAATTTGAATTTATATAACCCTTTTATTCTGTAAGTGTATCAAAGTACATAAGTCAATTCCTGGCTTATGTGTGAGTGGTTAGCTATAGTAGATTTTTAATGTCCTGCTGTCTTTGCAGTGCATGTCAGTTTGGTTTTGGGCTACCTTTCTTTGTTCTCAAATTAAGGATGGGGGTGAAAGCACAGAAAGGCAATGCTCATTTCAGTAGCAGCTTAAAAATAATGATGAAGGTAAAATTGGAGATTTGAAAATGTATACAGAATTTTCTGAAGCAGAACAAGAATAAATTTTGTGCTGTCTGTTCATTTGCATTGTTTACATATCACTTCCCTTCCCCCAGTGTGAATAATTAATGTGGGGAAGTGGAGAGGACCTTGGATTTAGAATTGGAAATGTTTAGGTTCAAGCCCAATAATATATCTATATTTTAATATATCTATATTCCCTCAAGCAAGCCCATTTGCTTCCCAGCACCTTAATTTCCTTACCTGCAAAGGTGGGTATATATTATATATAATTATATATATATTATTATAATCATGATTATAATAATATGATAACGATGCTCTCACCAAGAAAGGGGTTAGATGTGAAGCCTTGGGATCAGACTCAGCTGAGTTCATCATAACTTTGCAACTTAAATTAGATTTTTGATCTATCCAAAACTCAAATTTCTTGATCATAAAATAAGCATTATGATACTAACATCACTTGAGAATGATGTTATCAGACATCACTCAACAAGTTATGATTGACAAAAGATTTAGTACACTGTGTATACCATGGAGCAGGGTAAATAGTTCGCACTTCAGTATTTCAAAATAATACTTGTAGTAGCTTTATAGAATTCATGAATGGATCAAGCAAAGCATTACTTACCAAGGTTCTGTGTAAATTTAAGTAGTTTTATTGTCACAATCAGTATATGACAACACTACAAGGATTTAACAAGTAATGTGTTTATGTGCATGTGTAGCCTCTATCTCCAGCCTACCCAAATGAGTCCAAGTAATGTTGAATAGCTAGGTGGCTATGTTCTTGGTCAGAGCTACAGTAATCTCAAAACCACATTCTTTGGGTTTCAGAAGGAAAAGAGTTAAAACTTCATTATATTGTTTGCCAAGGTAAAGAGAAAAAGGATTGTAAATGAATCAAAATAATATTTCTAGATAAAAACTCACCAGGAATAAAAATTAATGACAGAAAGGAGTTTGGATCCAAAAAGCACTTTCTAACAGCAAAGTTCAAGGTTAAGATTGCCTGATGCTTTTCCATTGTACTTGGGTATTCAAGATTGAATGACAGAGAAGCCTTAACCATTTTTGCTAAGTTTTTCTTAAGAATTCACACTTTTCCATAATAAATTATTTAATATCTCTACATGATCTTTGCTGGTAGATAGGAAATATAGAAATTTTGAGATACATCTTTTTTTTTTTTTAAACAGGGTCTCGCTTTGTAGATCAGACTGGCCCTGAACTCACTATGTAGCCCAGGCTAACCTTGAACTTGTGGCAACCCTCTTTCCTTTGCTTCCAGAGTGCTGCAATTACAGGCATGAGCCACTACATACAGCATTGTGATATGTGGTACCAGGGATCAAACTCAGGATCTTGTGCTTGCCAGAGGCCAGAACCACTGAATTAAATCCCTGGCCCTGAGATATAACCTTTTTTTTTTTTTTTTTTTTTTTTTTGAGACAGGGTTTCACTTTTGTAGCTCAGGCTGGCCCTGAGCTCACTATGTAGCCCAGGTGAGCCTCAAACTCATGGCAATCCTCCTGCTTCTGCCTCTCAAGAGTGCTGGGATTATAGGCGTGAGCCACCACTCCCAGCATTGTGGTGTGTGGTTTTGATTGTGGTGTGTGGTTTTGATTGCTCACCACAGCTGGCTCTGTGGTATGGGGTTACTGGGATCAAACTCAGGACCTTGTGCTTGAACAGCAGATGCTGGAACCACTGGGCTAAGTCCCCAGCCCCTTGAGATATAGCTTAATTCACACTGAACTACTTCACTAGATCAAATAGATTTTCAGTAGCTGTCCATATAAACTAATTGTGACTATGATTAAAATACTTATATTTATTTCTTTCCAGCATTTACTTGACATATCATTTTCTTATTCTGCTGCATTGGGAAGAACCTCCAGAACAGTTCTTGAGGATAGTAGTGATAGTGGTAGTTCTGCTTCTTCTTTATTTTAATAGCAGCTTTTTAAAAAAGAGTTTCACTATCATGGGTATTTGCTGTGTATAGTGTATTATATGTAAAAATTTTAGAAAGTTTTCTTTGCTTCTTAGCAAAGTGATTGTTCCTAGTTTGATTTCTTTTATTTCCTTTACCAGAAATTACTGTTTTCATAAATTTAGACTAAGGCCACTTTTGTATTCCCGCTGGGTCCATAAAATCAGGTCTAAAAGGGAGTTGAGAAGTACGGATTCATCTTAAGGAACTACAAAACCTTGTAGTGTAGCTTCCTCTGGGTTAGGGCTGCTACAGAAACTTCAAGTGGACTGATTAAATAAACTACCAAAAATGGATACTAATTTTTGAATTTTCAAGCCAAACCCTTATTTTTTTATGTGTGTGATAAATCAAAGAAAAACTCTTTTCTCTTTCTTTAAATCATCTGAATTAGTTCAAAGCAATGCCAAAGCTATATATTTTTAAATACTGTTAAAAGAGAATAAAGCAAGAATTTCAAATGTCTCCAAATTCAATCTGCTGGAAACAAGTATTTCATTTATGCAAAATCTCTGTTAAAAGTGGGACCTGATGCTTGAGATTAAGGGAGGCTAAACTCTAGAGGTGGCAGCAGGATTCTAGCTCCTGCTTCTGATGTTGTTATGCCCTGGGGACCCCTTACCCTACCATGACCCCAGGACGTAAGCAGAGCATGAAACTTGGTAGACCCTATTCCAGGAATCCATCTCAAGCCGCCACTTCCTGGGAAGATAGCACATATATGGCATCCACCTATAACCCCCTGTCAGCATGACAAAGCAAATGGTTTTAACTATCTCTGCTTTTCCACATAGGTATTGCCCCAGGGAAATGTGAAGCAGGCTACCAGTTTGCATGTTTGCTCCCTTCTATATTTCAAGAGATGGTAGGTCTGATTCACCTCTGCACTCTGAGGACCTCCTCTCCCCAAGTACTCTGTACTAAAAGGATCTCAACATTGACAATTTTACTTTCTCATGGAACGTTTCTTTGACTATTGTTCCACTCCAGTGAATCTTCTGGTCCTTTATTTTATACACTGTATTTAGAACACTTTTACAACTAAAAATAAAATGTTTTCTGTATTTTTTCATTTCTTGGTTCAATATATTTTTCTACAACTATACATTAAACCCCATGGAGACACTTACTTGGATGTGAGTTATCCATAACCCTGTGCCTTATGAACATTGAACGGATAGCTGGCTTGAGTATTACAGAGAGAGAACTCAAATGCAGCCTTTGGTATAGTAGTGGTTACCATCCTTTTGAGTATGACCATTACCTGCTCCTTTATCTTCATCAATGTGTCTTGTCTCTCAGGACTATAATTTTAATTATGCTACATGCACTTCAGGGTTACGTACACCTTTAAGTTGTTGTGTAGTGCTGAATGCTTGTTTATTTTGTACCAGGAATTGCACTTGGGTTCTCGCACTTGCCAGGCAGGTGCTTCAACATTGAGCTGCATCTCAGCCCTGTCGTGCTGAACGTTAAAAGTCACTTGGTTTCACAGATAAAGTACAGCATTTCCCCCCCAAATTCAAGCTCTTTCCACAGTCTGATTTTATCGTTACATCTCACTTATTTCTGTGAGTTTACCCTTAAATTTCACCTGAAAACTTTGGATTTCTTGCCCCTTTACCTTTGCCTGAATTGTTCTCTAAAAGACCTTATCATTCCTCAGCTAGCTCATGCTTGCTGTGATTATAGAACAAGTTCAAATCTCACCTCCTTCAGGTAGGCTTCCCTTACTTCTGAATTTTTTTCTTCTTCTGAAGAGACTTCTTAGTACCTACTCTCTGATACTCCCAACTTTTTGTATAATATTTATGGTGATGAACTTAGTTCTAAGTTGTGTTCCTTGGGAAGCAGACTGAGAGGGAGTGTAGTAGGACAGAACACTTATTAGGGAGAGCATATCTTGTCATGACTTGGCATACATGGGTTGCAGTTAGACACACACATGCGGCATGGGTGATAAGCCATTTGTAGTAGCTGAGCTTGACTGTGATGATTGGGGTGTGAGAAGAGAAGAAGCTGCTGCACATGTGCATTTGTTGTGAGGAGTGTATGTGTGCACAAATGTGCATGTCCACGCTGAGGTGAGTTTGGTGCCCAGGTTACAACTGTTCCCACTCAGGTGTTGGTGCTGGCATTTGCATGGTGCTGGAGGTTGACTGTAGGTCAGGAGCCCAGACTCAAAGCTGTAGGCTACTCCCCTCTGGTATCTCAAAGACAGAGCAGGCCCCAGCCCCATCCCTAGCAGCGTGAAGTCCCTTCACTTCAACAGACAGCAGTATCAACCATAATTAAAGCTAATTATTCCACGGTGCTCTGCATGTGCGTTGGCCTCCAAAGTACCCTGCAACGAGCAGGGAGGCAGCAGGGCTGTTTTTCTTCATAAAAACTTATGAGAAGCGCTGAGCAGATTAACAGCTTTAATGACAAAAATTACCGCTTACAACACTGACTTCAAATCAAAGAACAATATCCGCAGACAGATATTTTCATGGTTTTCATAACAATTCATTATAGGTGGCACCAAGGGATTACATTTTTATTTCCCTAGTGTCGTCTTTCTCAGACTCAGGTTCATTTCTCTTAATGAGGCGGCGGAAGATAAAGGGCAGAGACAGTGTCTCCATGGCGGCTGCGAGTGAGAGGTATTTAGGGTCACAGAGCCGTGAGAGCAGGAGGGGAGGGGGGGTGAGGAGAGAGACTGATGGGAGCAAGAGGCTTCCTGCCATAATGAACCAAAATTAAGACATAAATTCTCCCACCTTTGTTCCGACAGCTCTGACTTGGGGATTCAGCTTTTTAATGAGGGATGGATCAAAAGCAAAAATTATTAGCTAATTAATTGTATAGAGAACAAGAAAAAAAAAACTTGCAAGAAGAATTGGGAATGAGGAGTGGTCTCACAACAGTCTTTCAGAAGTAGGATGAAAGGGACAGTTTTCAGGTTTGCACGATGATGTCAGGAAAATGGGGACAGGTGTGTACTGAGCTGGCTTCAGTTGCCAGGTCTGGCTGAGTAAGGTGGAATATGGTGAAGAGCTGAAGGAAGTGTTGAGAGAGGCCTTCCATGATATCAGTTGCTGCTTTCCTAATTTGGGGCATTTTGGTTAAGTCAGAGAGAGCAGAATCTTTTGCAGAGTCAAATGGAGTGTTTCTCATAGTATGACTTCTGCGCCCTAAACTACTGGATTCGTTGGCTATAAACTGTGGTGTTCATGACAATCACCTGGATGCTTGAAAAAGTGTATCAGTCTCCAGCAACCACCACTAAAATTGTAATTCACCAAGTCTGGGCTGGAACACAAGAATCTGTTTTTTAAATATAGGGGATTGGAGGCTGAGCTCAGGGCCAGCCTGAACCACAAAGCGAGACACTGTCTCAAAAAAACCTAAAAAAAAAAAAAAAAAAAGGGAGATAGGTGACCTTGCGACCCGCATGAGGTTGGAAGCCCCTGATTTAGTGCTTAGAATTGAGAATTATATTCCATTTCACATCATATTCATATTTTGTATGTCACTTTGGACTGTGTGCTTTCTGTTCTGTATCTGTGTCATCCTTTCATTGTCAGTGCACCAAGGATGATAATATGAGTTGAAAAATTACATTGAGGTGAATGCCTCATTTGCCTTCACTGGTTGATAAACCTAAATTAAATCTTGGAAATCCTGGCATACTCTTAACAATTTATTTAAGATCTTTAACAGGTTTATAAAGAAAAATAGTTAAAATATAAAAATATATTACTCATCAGTTTTCTTCATTTTGATTTTTATCTACAGTTTCATTATTGTTATTATTATTTTGATTTGAGGAAGGTATAGACTTTTAAAAATGTTAATTGTGGAACTTCAGAAACGGGGATAATAAAATGATTGTGACAAAAATATGAGAAAAGGCAGATAAGTCTGTAGTGCATTTAGAATGCAGCAGACAACACCTGAATGTCTTGATTACAATTTGTCAGACTGTACATCTCCTCCTATCAATTCCAACAGGACAAGGAACATTAACACTGCAACTGTCTGTGAGGTCTAATGTAAGTGCTTGTGATTATTATTGAATATTAGCCAGTAAAGGTTCCTGCACCATGGGATTCTGAGTGCATCTTGACTGTGTGCTGGATATTGTGGTAGGAGTTGATATTATGGAAATATATGATTCTTTGTCATTAAGAAGGTCATGGTCTAGAGGAAAGTAGGAGGATAAGTATGTTTATAATATATGGTCCTTAGCATGGGGTCCCATGGAGGTGTTCCTACTCTTGGTGGGAGGTAGAAAGAGACAATATAGAGAGAATGGGAGAATGTCACAGCGTTGGAAAACGTGAAGGGAGACTGTGAGTGGCAAAACAGACACTTGGTAAGATAGTCAGCTGGTTAAAGACAATGCCATATCTTCCCTCTCTAGTTTCCACAACTTTCTGTCCACTTTGGTATTCCCCGAATCTCTTGGGGAACAGTGACTTACATATCCAAGGATTCATCTGTGGCTCAGCACCTGTAGAACGTGCCCTTCTTAACAGTCCTGTCTGCAGGGAATGTCCTCCAACCACTCACCTTGCCTGTGCTGTGCTTGTGTCTTGTCTTCCTCCTGACGTGATGTTTGTAGCAATCTTAATTTTTCTTTTTATTTCACCTATGTCATTAAATACTTAGTAAGACCTACTGCATCTATCTCTAAAATGTCTCTTGATGATTTTCTCTCTTTCTCTTGACATTTTTATCATTGTATATTGTATTCTTATCATCTCTCATCTAGATTCTTAATAACAACCTTATTTTTATGCCATTTGTTACATTTTCTTCTTGGCCTCATGTAATGACATTTAAAATAAAATATATAGAGTAACCCCTTTTCATACATCCGTTGTGTAAGCACAACCATTTCTCAGTGGTTTTAGAGATGCTATATATTCTGGCCCAAATCCAGTCTTTCTGGGATCTTATTCTGTTCTATCTTCAACCATGTGAAAGACTCAAGTATTATCTCTAGTGAGCCATTTGTCATTTTCTGAGGACACAGCATACTTTCATGCTTGCCTAATATAATTCCTGCTGCCTGGAATGCTTTTCAGAGAAATGTATACACGTACTCCATCCTAGTGGAGTTAAAAATAAGATTAGAAACAAAGAGTATATCCTTCATTATGAGTCCATGTGATAGACAAAGGGGAATCCATATGGTTTAGGAAAGATTTTGGTCTTAATCCTTCAACATATCTTGTCTCACTGCATTATTCTGTGTCACATGGTCCCATGAGCAAATAGTGTGTGTGGAGACACCGTATAGTTAAGGTTGCTTTTGTGAAATGTTTTGAATCTTTCTGGACCCAGTTATGCTATCAGAACTTAAGTGCCAAAAAGTTTTAAAAGCCTAAGTGCTTAACTTCATTTTTCAGTTAGTGAAAATTATAATAGTAAACATTTATTCAGAGTTTATGATGTTCCAGGCATAGTTCTAAAATTACTTACATGAAATGAACTCATGAAATTCTCACCACATACGAAATTGTTCTATTATTATCACCATCTTAAAGGTCAGGAAAGCGGAGTCACACAGAGATTTAATAACTTGTCTAGGAAATGGTGGCTCCCTCCGGACACCTGAGTTCATGTAAACTGAGACAGTAATTATGTACAAGTGGACAGAAAGATATTAGGTAGACATCAATGTTCATTCTGGCCTCAGTTATGCTCCTTTCCAATTCTGGTAAGGTTTGTAAAAAACGTACATCCACAGGACCAGGCAGAGGGCATCTTCTTACCAGTTTGGGTTTAACTTCCTAGCTTAATGAGACTCTCTGTGACACCTGGGAGGACATCTTTTCCTTATAGAGAAGGAGACCTGGGGTGGAATTTAAGCTGGCTAAGTGCTCTTCTTTGCCTCCTCCTATGGAGCAGACCCTCTGTATCTTTGTGTACCATGAGGAAAAATCAGGTATAGAAGACATAAATTAGTTATCAAAAACAATGGAGAGAAGGATTTGTACTGCTGCTTAGGGTAGAGCTGAGTAAGGCCACTAGGTGATGGAGTTATCTAGAGAGTATAGAGCATACTATGTGTTCTTCTTATTTAAAAAATATTAATATTCATATTGTATCTATCTGGTGTCACAGTAGATGAGCAAACAATGCTGGGTGTGTAAGGGGTTTCAATAAATTGTTATAGAAATGAATCTAAGATTCTGCAAGTAAAGAAATAGCAGAAGTTTTATGCATAATGTTCATTGAAGCCATTAATAAAGTTCTCTGAAATATCCCCAAAACTCATAATTAATGTTTATGTAAATTATGGTTTATTTATATAGTAGAATGTTTTGCAGTCAGGAAAATGTTTTTTTCACAAATAATTTTTAATGAAGTAAGGATTTTTAATGATGCAATATTAAGTGAAAAAGCAAGATACATGATTATTATATAATGTGTTCTCAGCTATGGAAATTAAGTGTTAATAGTCATTAAAAAGAATAAAGATTAGGTATATGTGATTTGAATAAAGAATAATCTATAATGCTTCTTTAGAATATATTGTTAAGTGATAAAACAAGAAGCAGAATAAGGCCTATAGAATGATACTATTTTATATATACACATAAAATTTCTGGAAGACTGCACACAAAAAATCTTACTCTGGGGAATAAAGCTGGAGGTGGTAGTGGCTAGGGTAGAAGAATGACTGAATTTTTATGAAAATTTTTACACTTAATTTTTTTATCATGTCCTTAGACTTTCTTTTCAATGATAAAAGATTCCTTTTATAATGTTCCAGCTATCACCTATCTATAGCTTGAAGTGAGTGTACTAGTTAGCAATAATGGAAGTATGGATGA
Organism: Petromus typicus; assembly: GCA_004026965.1. NCBI lineage: Eukaryota > Metazoa > Chordata > Mammalia > Rodentia > Petromuridae > Petromus > Petromus typicus. The sequence continues at coordinate 14,353 of PVIR01019460.1, forward strand.
GTATGTAGGTGATTTAATTTTTCTCCTTTTATCTTTCTTTAGAGTTTCTAAATGTTCTACAATGAGTATATCTTATTTTCATAGCTTAAAATGTTAGACAAGATTAAATAGACTGAAAACCTGGAATAAGGTCCAGGGCACAGTGGTATAACCCTTGTCTTGCTTCTGTAGTGATCCTAAGCCTCCCACGTGGATGGATTGAGAGGTCTTCTCCTCAGAGAGGTGTGCCTGCCCTATTATCCTCTGCATGGCACCTGTTAGGCTTCTTCCATCGTGTTTTCATGATCATTTTATTTTGTGCTATGTTTGCCTGTTTAGAATTGGTATCTCCTTCTGGGTATGTATTCTGGTTTGAGGTATTGTTCCCTATACTATAATGTGCAGGGCCTATTGTAGAGTACTGGCTCAAGAAATATTTGTTGAATTATTGAATAAAGGAATGAGTACTCATCATTTTCATGACTTTTGCATCTCACAGTTAAGACTAAAAGTCTTTGCAAATAAGAGACATCCACATCTGTCTTCTGGATTAATAGGATGGCTAAGCATGGTCCAAACAGAGTAGGAAGAGGACAAGTGTGGGCTGCGTGATTAGTGGGAAAAAGGGAGAGGTGTCTTGGACTTAGGACAGCTATATGCTGGTGGCATGTGAGCATCCTCATTGCTGTGGTGACACTATATGGTGGAGGCTCCTTATAATCACATATATGGGTACATAGCAGGTGTAGAAGTGGATTAGCAATTTTTATTCCAAACTGGTGAATGGCCATGGTTTCCTTTTAAGGAAGACTATGAGGTTCAAACATGAAATGGTAGGAAGACATTTAGAGAGCTGGGATCTTCTAGACCTGGCTGGACAGGTGAGGTGGACGTGTGTCTTTGTTTCAGTCACCTCACATTGTCTCCTTAGTTGTGAGAGGAGAACACTGAGTGATATCTGAGGATCCTCCAGGGAGCTATTGAATGATGTCATAAAGTTGGGGCTTTGCAGGGCTTAGCTGAAGATACTCTTCAACATCATTTCCAGCCACCGTCAAAAGATCCCAACTTAAGGCATGACACAGATGCAAAATGTGAACCTGGTCATGAATGAATGCCTGATGTGGTGTGATAAAGGGTAATCCCAGTAACTTTCCATAGAAAAGCCTCAGATTGAGAAACTCCATCCACTTCTCTGACTATACTGAATGAGGGCTATTCCTGTACAAGCAGGGTTCTGGCCCACCTTCTCCACAGCACTTGGACCCTGAACTCCTGCACAACTAGTGTGGAAGGACTCCACAGAGACTCCATCTTCTTGTCTGCCCACTCTGACACTTGGGCTTTGATCTCTCATGGGACGGGCACATGAGGAGGAGCCTCCAGAGATTCCATGTACTTGTCTGCTTACACTGAGTAAGTGAGGTGGCAGTGCTGGGACTTATGCAGAGGCCTTTGATGCACAACTGTCCTGTCTGCTGCAATGAAAAAAAAATACCTACCGGAAGAGTGAAAAGTTCTATTGACTATAGCCATTGATGGGTTTGTGGAGTCAGTCTCACCAACTGGACCCTGGACTGTTGTGGAGTTCAAGCCTTCAGGAGTTCACTGAGCTTATCTCATCATTATTGCCAGAACTTAGATGGACAACAGCTGTCTCCTTGTGGTGAGTTAACTCCAATCTGCATGCTACTACCCATACTATCTATAGGAGACAGCAGATCTATGCCATGAATGGCCCTTTTGGTAGTGTTTTGGGGCTTGTTTTTTGAAGGTATTGTTCTTTTTATTTCTTTCATTCTTCATTTCTCTACTGTATTGTTGCTGAGTCTGTCCAATTTCAGGTTTTTCTCTCAACTGCTCTTATTTTTGCAGGAGAGGGAAAATAGTCTTCTGTTAACCTGTTGCTGCAGGGTAACCCTAGTCTTCTTTTGTTCCTTCATCCTTGTTTGCCTTCCAGTCAGTATCAGTTCCCAGAAGTTAATGCATTTCAGTATTCCCTACCCTCTCATTCTTCAATACTATTTTAGGAGGGTGAATACAGTTTCTTGTGGTTCTGCTGTTGTTAGTCTGCTCTGTTTTGTAGTTGTCCCTTCTGTTTCTTTTGTCCTCTAACCTCAAGGTTTGTGTAATATTTATATCCCCTCTAACTGTATTTCTAATCTCTCCTTTTCCTTCTGTCTCTCTACTTCCCACCCCAACTCCCTGGTGACCCTTTATTCCCAAAGGATGAAGCAGCTATATTGAAGGACTTGTATACTGTAATCATATTTTTGGTTAGTTCTAAATTTTGGCATATAGTCACAGATCTAACTCATGAGGTTAAAGGTGTCAGAGTAGTGATTGCCAAAGCTTGTCATTTCCTGTGCTATGTTTGATACTGCTGATGATACTGATTATATTATGTCAGCTGAGGTGATGTGATTGTTCTTTTTAAGTACCTTCCATGGTGTGCCAGAACTGAGATCACTTAAGGGCCATTATTGATCCAAAGAGGGCAACCCAGGAAGTAGCCATTTCCTAAGGGGACGAAATATTAAGAAGAAAGAGACTTGCATTATACATTGTCTAGACAGCAGACCAGAAATTAAACCAAAAACGTCATCAGCAACAACAAAAAAATAGAAATGAGAAAAAATTTAAAAACCTAGACATAGAGATCATCGCTACAGGGGAAACCAGGGAAAATGGTTATAGAGCAAACTGAAGCCAGGTCTCTCTGTGCCAGTATCAAAAGTGGATTTAATAAAATGGAAATCAGAAATAATTTCTCTGGTAAAAACAGATATAGTATCCAAAGTGGAAGATATGATTAATAACACTAAAGAAGAGGTCAGGAACATGATAGAATCTCAGATTATAAATGTAAAGGAATCTGTTAAACAGATTCAAACAGAGTTCCAGATGATTAAAAATTCCAGTGAAGGTTTGCAAAGTAGGATGAATGAATATGAAGCCTGAATATCAGACATAGAAGATAGGATTGCAGCAAGTGAACAGGAAAGGAATAATTCATGGAAAATAGCAAGAGACTATGGGAAATAGGAGCTAGTGCAACATTCAAAAGAAACAGAATTTGACATACAGATAAGTGAAGCATATAAGACTTCAAGTGGCCATGATATTAAAAATAAACTACACTTAGGCATATAGGAATCAAGGTTTCAGAAACCCAACAGAAGAATTAAATATTGAAAGCAGTCAGAGAAAGGACACAAATCAGGTACAAAGGAAAGCTCATCAGAATCACAGCAGACTTCTCAGTGCAAACACTCAAGTCAAGGAGAGCCTGGAGTGAAGTATTCCAGTCCCTAAAAGTGGAGAAGGATTCCTGCTTCTAAATGTTCTCTAAAACCTGGGACTAAATAAAGGATTACAAAGTGTGTATATTATTACTAAAGCTACCACTGTTACCTGGTAAGTGTTTTACTTTCACCAACTCCATCAGGCCCTACATTTACCCTAGGATGTCACTGGTTCTTTCCTCCTGCATGCTTGGGCTCAGAACTTTACCCATCTCAAGCAAATAGCAGTGCTGGAATGGGGACTGAGATCTGGCTTATTCCAAAGCCCATATATCTGACCATGAGACTCTATAGCATTTGTGACTTTTTGTTATGCTTCCTCTGAGCTCCATATTACTGCACCCCAAAACTACTCTTGTCTCTTCTCTTTGTGGTAGGCTCATGGGTAGTAGGGGTGAGGTGTCAACCTTTTGTACCCTCTGTGGGTTTCCTAGATTCACCTTCCCTCTATTCTAGCTGTGCACACTGTCTTCAACTCTGAATCTTGTTCAGGATTCTAAATCAGAGAATGTGACCTCAACATTAGGCCAGTGAGGGCTGTCCACAAAGTGTGGGAAATTATTAGTGAGAGGAAAAAGCAGTGTTTCTGTCTCAAGAATTGTTTTTGTAGGGCTCATTTTCTGATGTGCAGAGCACATTTTTGTTAATCAGTTCTTGGTGGCAACATTGAGGGATGTGGAGGCAGGGCTGTTTTATCTATTCCAAACAATTCATCAAATAAACTCAGGGGATTTGAGATCATCTGTAACAAAGAAAAGTCAACAGTGCCCTGTCTGCAGTCAGATACACAAACCATTTCTTTGAAAGGTAGGCGAGGTCATCTAGATGTTCTGGGCGATGTTAGCAAGTACTACTCGCTTTCCCAAAAACCTTCCTGACCCCAGGGTGACCTGGAGGTATCTGAACTTTTGGGAGGGTTGGTGGAAACTAAATGTATGACAAGGTCAGGCAGAACCTGGGCATTGTACAGATCCTGGGACATTGTGGGGAAGACCGGCTTGGTCTCTGGAAAAACACAGAAAGGCAGAGACTTGGTCCCCTCATGGAAGGAACTCATTGAGAACATGTTAAAATTTCCCCTTGTTTTGGCAGTTTTTGGTGATGCCAGGGAATAGTCCCTGAGTACTCTCAGAGTGCTACATATGAGGCAAAGGGCCTGAGTAATCTATCTCATTTGATCTTCATGGCAGTGCCAGGAGAAGGGGTCACTTACTATCCCCAACTTCTGAGCTGGCAACTGAGGCTCAGAGATGTTATATCTCTGGCCAGTGTCATCAAGTAGAAAGCATGGAAAGTATGAAGTAGCAAGGGTGAGCTGATCCAGTCCATCCTCGGAGACACAGAGGAGCTGGGATTGGCTCCCAATTGCTAAACTGGTTAGGGGACAGGTCTAGGATCAAAATTTCAGCCACTGACACTTCTATTTTTCTGGCTATTTCACACTTTGATTTAAACTGTCAAAGATATGATAGTTCCACTAGACCAAAATAAATTGAAGCATTCTTTTCATTCAAATTAACCTCTCATTGAGCAGGCAAGTTTAGTTTCTTTAAACCATGTAAAAATAATTGAGGTGAGACTTTTATTGTTGTCAAACTCTTAAAATTATTTTTTTCTGAGTATGAAAGTCACACAGGCCTATGCAGAAAATTTGGAAAATAAACAAAATGAAATTAATAGTGATCCATAATCCTATCAATTATAGATTTAGTGTTTAGCATGTTTTAACTCTGAGAACTTAGACTTTAGCATGATTTAAAAAGCACAGCTTGGGCTGGGGAGTTAGCTCAGTGGTTCCAGCGCCTGTCTTCCAAGCGCAAGGACTCAGATTTGATCCCCGGTAACCACATACCATACTGGTCACGGAGACTCATACCCAGCAGCAACTAGTACCATATAGCACAGTGTCGGGGGTTGGTGGCTCACGCCTGTAATCCCAGCACTTGGGAGGCAGAGGCAGGAGGATTGCTGTGATGTGAGTTTGAGGCTGAGCTCAGGGCCAGCCTGAACTACAAATCAAGACCCTGTCTCAAAAAAATCTAAAAAAAAAAAAACCTAAGAAAAAAAGCACAGCTCATCTCATGATACATTCACATATGTATTTGTACATTATTTTGTGTCCAACCAATCATGTTAACATTGAAATGATTGGCATTTGGAAAGGATTTGAGGCCTGCTATGTGCATTTGGTATTGTAATTAACTAATGATGATTACTCTTGGTGCATGGATGAGGATTACATCAGGGCTACATCATGATTACACTTCATTTGAAGACATTTTGATGCAAATTTATTGCTTAGAACAAGGCTCTTAGAACAAGCTGAGGGCCTACTTTTACACGTTGATGAAGTTTGCCTGGTGGGCTGAACTTGAGACAGGATTTTCCTTACTGTTGACAGTTTATGTTCTTGAAGAATATGACTTACTTATCGATTGGTATGTGGAACCCCAATTTCAGGGCATGGAGGGAATGCCATAGCAACAGCTGCTCCCTTCATGAACTGAGAGAAGGACCCTGTTGTCCTGGGGAATGAATGTGCTTTGTAGTTTGTCTTCCCCACTGTGACCCATTCCTTGTTGTTTGGTCACTTGTTTGTCATCTTGTGCATTATCTTCTGCATCATCAACAGTGGAAGTGAATCACTGCCTTAAGGTAGAGCCCTCTCTACCTTATCTGTATGGGTTTTACTGGTACAGTGATTTTGGGGATTCTAGTGCTAGAAGGGATCTTCACATACATCCTGCAGACCTTAGTTTACAGAACATACAGTCTCACACAGCTTAGTTAATATGATCAGGTCACCAGCTAGTGGCAGAGCCAGGGCAATGCACTTCTTTTCTTTGGCTTTTTCTTTGTTGATTTAAAAGATATGGCATTGCATTTTACATTTTTTATTTTATAAAAGATAAATTTCATGACAAAATAATAAGTAAATAGAAGTGCTTAATATACTGTGTATCAACATCTTTAAAGTAATTATTGAGAGTACAAGATCAGAAAGATTTTCTTTTATGAAGAAGAAGCAGAAGATAGCACAAAAAACATCGATGAATACATTTAGAATGTGACAGCCAGGATGTGTATAACAGAGAAGAGCATTATGATTCGTATTTTACATCTTGATTTCAGTCTGCAATGATCAGATTCCAAATTAAAACTTGGATCATGTGGGCAAAGAGTCACTGATTAGTGAATTTATTTTTAATCAAGGTCTTAAAAGATTTTTTTTTAAAGAGTAGGAAAAGTTTATTGAATGAAAGAAAGCTTTTGTCTGAGAGGGAGAAGGAGTACCTGAAAGTGGGTTGCTCCTTAAAAGTTTTAAAAGTAGTCATATTTATTTATATAACAGTAGCTAACACCTAGCAAGTATTGCTCTAAGCTTTGGTCTGACTTTGAATCATTTAATTATCTCAATATCCTGTTAAGTAAGTATTAGACACACTTTTTTTTTCCATGCATGAGAAACTAAGGCTTAGATAGAGAAAGTTAATGGAGTTGATGAAAGTCAAAGCCTATCAACAACACTTAACTTTCTGATTTAGAAAACTGTAGCCCAGGCTGACCTTGAACTTGTGGGGATCCTCCTGTCTCAGCCTAGAAACCTATGTTCCTATATACTCTGTTATGCTGCATCTAGTTCATATTGCTTATATATGAGATAGAATTCAGAAACAGACTGATTTATTGAAAATGATAAAAGTATATTAAATGTTATAAATTTGAGACATAAGGTATTCTGTACTCATTTGACTTTTGAATTTATTTTATGATCAATATTTTATAAAGTTTTAATGTTTCTGTTTTCAGTGTAATTTACTTTTTGATATAAATTAATTCAATATTGGCTTATTTCATCCAAAATTTTGTCTGCACTGTAATTTCTCTGGCTCTATTCTGCATTCATGGTGAAGAAATAGGGTGAGAATGACAGAAATTATTTTGATTATTTGTCCGGAGAAGTTGCCTGGTTGCTGGTTCCCTATGCTTAGAGGTGTTTATGCCACTTAATCTATTATTATGCAGTGCTTTGGGCAAGATTTCTAATGTTCAGAATCTTTTATCTAACCTTATACCGTTTAGTAGGGGTATTCTTTGAAGATGGCTGAAGTCATGGGGGAGAAGGGACCAAAACGAGTAGGGGAGGAGGATAACCGATTCTGGAATCTTGCTTTTGAATTCAGGACAATAATATTTTTAAAAATTTAATTTTATTGGTACAATTTAAATACACGTGATGATCACATTCATCAAAGGAATTTGTACCTGTACATGATGATATATCTTGATGCCTGTCTTTCTCCTAGTGGGAGTGATACCTTTCACCCCCAAATGCCTCCTTATTTCTAAAAGTTTGTTTTCACTTTTTCTCCTTGGTTTCTACTTTTTTCCTTCATACCTCCCCTTCCCTGTTAACCTTTCCTTTTGAACAGTTTCTTCCTAGTTCACATTATTGGTTGTACATTTTGATACTTATTTACCTTTTCAGTTTCTTATACCTGAGAGACAATGTGATATTTACACAATGTGTGTCTGATTTTTTCCATGTAAGAGTGTGGTCTCAAAGGACATCCATTTAGCTAGAAATGTAGGAGCATTTTCTTTTTGAGTTGCTGGTTCTGTCTCATTAGGAGCCATAGTAACTTAGTTACTAAAATACATTTGCTCACACCTTCAAATGTCTTCACATTGTTTGTAAGCTGTCTTTCTGCGGTGACTTAGTAATCTGGGTCATATCACATAACAAAAATCACATTTTTTTTCAAAAGTAATTATTTTTAAAAACGTAGAAACCCAGGCCTACCCCCTATCCTCCCGAGCAGGCTCACAGCCCTCATAGGATTGCACATCCCCTGTTCTCCTGGACCTCAGAATTGCTGCTCGGGAACCAGTTGTGCAGTTTTATGTTTGTCTTTGGCCACAGGATGTAACTCAAACAAGGTAGGGTGGCGTCAAGGAGGAACTGGCTTCTATAATGCAGGCCCAGCGTAACAGAGGAGCTGAGGAAAGAACCCCAGCAGGGAGCTGGGAGAGGGGGTGCAGGGCCTTTCAGGCAGGCCTCCATCAGACTCCACCTGGACCAGCACACAGGGCTACTCTTTGTCTGCTTGCTGTTTGTACCTATGCATGAAATTGGGTTACGGGAGAGCTCAGATCCCCAGAAAAACAAAAAAAGAAACAGTCACTCTGGCCTGCAGATTGTTGAGAGGGAAATATAACCAATTTCCTGTTTTTGCTCCCTTAATCAGATACTGTTCGCTTGTGTGCATAGCAGATGAGCTCAAGGCAGGTGACAGTAAGGGAAGGGTAATTTTGGTTCTGATGATGCTGGGAAATACATTCTGCTTAAAGTTGTTTATCATTATCAGGGCAGCTTTTTTCTTCTTTTAAATTTTTTTCCTTAAAAATAATACTAATACAAAGTCAAATAAATAAACAACTCTCCACCAGGCTCATTTCCTCAGGCAGCCTGGAAATTCTAGAGGGTCAGTAAAGAAATGTTTGTCTTGGCCGGGAGTACCTCAGATGTTTGCCTGTGGGAAGAGCATGCCGCTGGGTGTTTGAATCCTTGAGTTCTCAGCCTTGGCTTCCACAAAATCTATGGGGAATGTTTGTTCAATTTTTACTTCCTGTGGTTCTAGTTTCCCCATCTTCCTGTAGGATTTGTGCTGGTGACTCTTCTAAAACCATGTAGCTTTAAAATGCCAAGCATTTATTTCTTTTGGTATTTTATGATGTCACTGAATAACTCTTTCCAACTTTCAAAATCACTGAGAAATAATATTTGGAAAAATGTACTTTATCAGCCTCTAACTTAGTGACACCTTGTGAACTTAGCAGAAAAGACTCCAAAGGTCATTGAGAACCACTTTTATAGTTTAATATACACACAGAGATCTGAAAGGTGAAAGACACTAAGCTGAGTGTAAAACAGTTAATGAAACAGGCTGGAAGGAGGTGAGACTTCATTCAGTGACAGTAGGACTTTTTCTAACCAACTTCACCCTGATGAGATTTCCATTTATGGACAGTTACTTTTATTAATGAAAAAGAGCCAAAGTTCATTTAAAATATTCTGTAACCTCTGTATTATGCCCTTTATCTGGACCTTCCCCGCAAAGCCTCATGTGGTCATAGATGGAGCTTTTCAGAGGTAGCTGGATCTAGAATGTGTGAGATCAGGATCAAGGATGTGATGCTGGGATCAATTCACAGTGTAGCGCTAGGATTAAGGGTCTGAGTGCTGCCTACTGTCCGGGCTAAAATGTAAGAGACATTATGTGGGCTGCTGTTGTCATCACTTGTAGCTTGCTGCCTTGCCGCCTTCTGGTTGCCATGAACTGTTTCTTCTCTGAAATGCCCCTCTGCCGAGCTACCCTGCCTTGAAGCCAGCCAGCTATGGACTGAAACCTTTACAAACTGCCAGCCAAATAAACTTTTCCTCCTTTAACTTTAAATGTCAAGTATTTTCTCTCAGCAATGAGAAAAGTAACTAAGACACTATAGAAATTGTCCCCAAAATAATAAAGGCAGAGCTATACGATGTGATATACGTCGAGAGGAAAGTGCTTGTGAGTGCTGTATTGAATTTGTAAGGATGTTTAAATATCTTGAAGCTAGAAAATCAAACCAATTTAAGCAAAACTGTACAAAAAATAATAAAAGTATTCTGACTACTTCCATAAACAACTATTTTGTTTCTCATTATTTCCACATGCTCTTTGAAAGAATAGATGTTAAATGTTACATTTCCTTTAGTCCTGTGTCATTTAACTCAACTTTTAGTTTGTTCCTAAGATTTCCCTGGATTTGGTTACTGTTGGGCCATACATTTGTTATAGCTCTCTGGGCCTGTTCTCAGATAGTCCTTGTTCTACTTGTCCTCACAAATCTGGCATTATAGACAAAAACCTCCTTCTGAAATTTTTTTCCCTTCATCTACTTTCCAAAGCCCCTTAAAAGTTATATACTGAATATATAATGTGGGTTTATTTTTTAAAATTTGAAAGATAAGCAGCAAAAAGAAATACATAGATAACCTATGTACCATGATCTAAAGATAGCCACTATTAAAATGTTAACTTTTTTTTTTTTTTTTGGCATATACAAGCAGAGAGAATAGAGTGAGAAGAAAAGAGAGCAAGCCAAAGCTAGAAAGAGGCAGGTATCAGAGTGCAGATAGTTCTAGGGATTTGGGTCTTTATTCTGACTACAGTGAGTAGACAAGAAGGAAGTAAATAAATTAATTAATATGCTTACAATACATTGTTGTTATGTTCTTTTTTTTTTTTTAAGGTTTTTTTGAGACAGGGTCTCGCTTTGTGGTTCAGGCTGGCCCTGAGCTCAGCCTCAAACTCACATCACAGCAATCCTCCTGCCTCTGCCTCCCAAGTGCTGGGATGACAGGCGTGAGCCACCACGCCCGGCACTGTGGTATGTGGTACTGATTGCTGCTGGGCATGAGTCTCCACACCCAGTATGGTATGTGGTTACCGGGGATCAAACCCAGGTCCTTGCACTTGCAAGACAGGCGCTGGAACCACTGAGCTAACTCCCCAGCCCCACGTCCTTGTTATGTTCTTAATGAGGAATTGTTACATCTATATGGCACATCTTGACCATTTCTGATCATTTTACTCCTTCCTGACTAAGGTTTCCTTTTGCATATCCAAAAATATACCTTTTTTGTCATCTCTCCTCTATTTTACTCTTTTTTTAAAATTTATATTTTAGTTTTCTTGTATAAGAGAAATCATGCATTGTTTAACATCCTGTGTCTGGCTCATTCCATTGAAAGTTTTAGTCTCAAAGTGAACCCATTTTCCTGCTGACAGTGCTGTTACTCTTTCTTCACTAATAATAGTCCTTTGTGCATATATACCACATTTCCTTTATCTATTTATCTGTTGTTGGCCATCTAGGCTGTGTCTAGGGCTCAGCTTCTGTGAATTGTGCTGCTATAATCATGGGTGTGCATGTGTCACTAAGCATGATGTGTTTAATTCTTTTGGGAATGTATGCCAAAAAGATGTAGCTAGATCAAGTAGGATTTCTATTTTTAGAATTTTAAGGTATCTCCATGCTAATTTTTGTAGTAGTTGTACTAATTTATAGGGCTACCAACAGTGTAGAAGTATTCCTTTCTGTCCACGTCCTTACTAGCATTTATTAGTTTTTGTGTTCTTGCTGATAACCATTCTAAGATGGAATCTAGGATATTGTTGTTTGTATTTCCTAAGTTATTGAATATGATGAATTTTATTTTGCATCCTGGTTGGCCATTTATACTTCTTTTTAAAAGTGGCTAGTCAGTTCATTTGATCATTGTTTTGATTGGACCATTGTTTTTTGAAGGTTAATTTTCTCAAGTGTTGTTTTTTATTGTGGATATTATTTCTTTATTAGAACAGTAACTGACAGTAATTTTTCCATTCTATAGATGATCTCTTCGCTCTGTTGATTTTCCCTTTGCTATGCTGAAGATCTTTAATTTCATATAACCCCATTTGTTGACTCTGATATTATTTCTTGTGCTGCTGGGGTTCTGTTCAGGAAAAATTTACTGTCATCTATATGTCACATGTAAATATTAGTTATATTATCATGGTTTCCTCAGTGCCTGAACCAATTAAAAACTTTTAACTTTCGTGGTCATTTTAACATACATACATACAGATCAATGGGATAACACAGAGACACATTCAATACTGTGATATTCACAATATAGTACTTCTAGAGCTGCTTCAAAGGAGGTGTATTTTTTTAAGGAAGGTGTAATTTGAGGTAAATTAATGGTAACATATCTTTTACTATAATAATTGAAAATAATTTAAACATTCATTATTTTTTTTAGGTATATCTTGTATTTGAAGTCTTCTCAATGTCCTTTTCCAATTTTATTCAGTTTATGAGGCCATTTTTTCTCAACTGCTCCGTGAGGTATAAGTCCTGTTTACACTGAATGAGAAGACTCTTGGAAGTTAAACATATCTTTGTTTCTCCATTAATTGCTCTGCTTTTTGAAGGAGCCTATTCTTTGGTTTTGAAGAAGCCTATAACTAATTTACCTAAATTAGTTAATACAAAAATATACATTAAACTGATGTTGTACACAAGATAACAGGTTTTTTGAAAAAACTTTAAATTTATGCAAAAGTGACAAGGCTATTGAAGCTGTTTATACCTTGAGCCAATATAAAATCAACTGAAGGCAATTGCTGTTTTTTTTCTACTCCTACTCACTCCTGGACACCTTCTCTGGCCAATCAGATCATTACAGACAAAAATACAGTATCACAAAAGAATATATATTTCAGGGAGGGAAGTGCCAGCATTTGTGATAGTCAAGAACAATTCTTATAGATGCCATTTTAAATAATTATGTCACCTATAAGGAAATTCAATTACTATATTGAGTATCTGGAGTGTATATAAAAGAACATGAAACAAATAATTATTTTGGGAAGGCAAATGTTGCTATAAAGATAAGAACAAGTACCTGAGGGATTTAAGGTAGCACCTTAAATGGAAATTAACCTCTTTTTGAGAAGAGATATGTAGAGAAGAAGATTATGCCAAATGAAGTGATTTTTCCACTCCCCAAAGTATTTTATGCCAGAAAATGTGTGGGAGAAATTTGCTCTCTGAAGCATCCAGGTACCCAAAGAGCTGAGGATCATGATGGAGAGCAGTCGTGAAAAAGACAACGTTTTTTTCTCTCCATGCAACATATTTAAAGGATGATAGTACCTTGCAGCTCAGTTTTATGAAGCAATAATTCAGTTCCCAGATGGATAAACTGTAAACCTGATGGCCAAGTCATTCAGCCCAGTGAGGTGTCTGATTATTACAGAAGAAAGCAGGGGGTTGCCCTGTTATGATTTTGCCATGTGAGTTTAACTGCTCACTGTGGGTTCTTACCTCAAGTAGGAGGAAATAGAGGCTGCCTTCTATGCTCTGTCTTTGAAACTAGGGAAAAGATGGATTTCAATCAGTTAGGTATTAAGGTTGGATCTCTCTCTCTCTCTCTCTCTCTCTCTCTCTCTCTCACTGTGTGTGTGTGTGTGTGTGTGTGTGTGTGTGTGTGTGTGTGTGTGTGTGACCGTGCCAAGGAAACTAGATATTAGAAATTATCCAGCAGGAGTGGAGAAACTCATTTAAATTACAAGTTTTGTTTTTGAGTGGTAAGGTTCTCACTATTCTTTGAATCAAGTGATCCTCCTTCTACAACATCCTGAGTACCTGGGGTTAGAGGCATTAATCACAACACTTGGCTAGAGTTTACAGTAAAAAAAAAATCAGACCATAACTCTTGATACTTCCTAGTTTAGAAAGCAAGAAGCCAGTTTCTAAATGAAATGGAGAAGGAAAAGATAGAATAGTTTGGGGGCTCCAAATACATGCCAGCATTTTGAAAGATTTTATCTCATTTAAGCCTCCCTTGCCACTGTTCAGGGTAAGGGTTATTCTCTGTATTCTATAGCTGAAGAACTTGAAGCTCAGAGACGTTGAGCCATGTTGCCTAGGTACCCAGGGCTCATATACTGAAGCCAAGATTGTTTCATAGTACAGTTACAGGTAAGATACTCTGCTGAAATCTGAAATGGTGCTGAATGGAGTCTCTCCAGGGCCTCTTACTGGTTCCTGATTACAAAATTTTCTACTCTAGGCAGCAAAGAAACGATGCTTAACACATTTTATTTTCTAATGAGATTTTTGGAGCATAGAAGGCAGCCTCCATTTCCTTATAGAGCCTGGATCTGCCCTTGACCTGAGTACGTAATATTCTCCAAAGCATTGCTTTTAGTCTTCTAAGCATTCAGCATATTTCCACACGCATGGATACCAGTGCACATTGTAGGCTAAATATACACGTGAATGGAAGCATCTTCTCCATGTGTATCTTTTCACACAAAGAGTCATGTCCTACTATATTGAAATATGCTGTAGGGTGAACTCTAGTTACTTTTTATTTCCCTGTATTTCAGGAGCACTATGTTCATTTCATTTATGTTGCAAAGAACTCAGATTCCATAGTTTGATTTGGTATGTATGAATTGTGCCTTTATAAAAGAGTAAACCCACTTAAACACATGGACTCTGTCTTAAAATTCTTGTGTCCCCCTGAGAACCTACCACAGGATTATATTAGAAGGAGCCCAGTGGACATTGGTTGACCTGAAAAGTCTAAATAGATATGAAAATGCAAAAGGCACAGAGGCTAAGCTTGAGATCTCAGAGAGACAAAAAAGTTTATTGAAACCTGGTTCTGTTATTGCAACCTGCCCACTGCTTGTCTTGCAAAAAGTTGTTTCTGTAAATCTCATCTCTCTTTTCTGTAACTGTGGACAACAGTGGAATCTGCTTTGGAGGTCAGTGTTAATGGTTAAATGAAAGAGAATGCCACAGGTACTAAAAACAGTGCTTCCCAGATGGTCAGCACTCCACTAAATGGTATGATAAGCAAAGGGAATGCAGCCAGTCAGAAAGCTGACCTCAGCATTCTGACAACAGCAAAGGATGTGGACAGGGAGGAGAGGGTGCCCAGGATCACTGAACCAAACCCAATAGTGGTAACTTATGCAAGTAAGGATCTCATGCAAAAGCAAACTGGTTTCTAGCCATTGTCATTTACACTCTTCCCATGAGTTTGATATACTGTCAGTCACCTCTGTCCTCTGTCCCTCATTTGAGGACAGTAGATCAGAGCTACACCTGGTATACTTTTGCTGTTTTCAAGTCTCTAAGAAACCACAATTCTTCCCTAGAGTCATGAGGGAATCCTTCCTAAAGACATCCCTCATACCTAGTCTTCCCCAAAGCAAGTAAAGCACAGTGCAGTGAAGAAAAAGGGAAGTGGACCAAAAATGTACGTGCGTCATACCACAAGTACTTACTGAGTTGTATACTATATAGCATTTTATGAGAAAGTGGGACATTCCAATAGAGAAACAGTAATAAATAAGTAAATATTTAAATAAGTGCTTTAAAGAAGAAATGAAGCTAGGATAAGGACAGGGTATACATGAAGTAGGGTGGCCTCCTGGACCCGGCAGGAGAGTGGAGATGTGTAATCCTGAAGCTGACAGCACAAAATGGAACCTGGGAAGTTAGAATGTTTTTTCTTGAGAGATAAGCGTCTTCTCTAAAGTTCCTCATGCCTAGACATAAGTGCTATCCCTTCCTTTCCTTAGCCCAGATGAGTGGGCACAGGATATGCAGATGTTGGCTCTAGGAAGAGGTCAGATTCACTTAACGTGGTAAGGGAGAGAGTGTGGCCAAGGGCTGAGAGTGCTGAGGCGAGCTTGCGAATGGCCGGTGTCTCATTCCACTCCTCTCCCCTCTATCCTACACACAGCTGGACACAGGGCAATTTGTGGCAGATGAACCCTCTTCTTCTCTTTGGGAATAACTTTGAGCAAAGCTTTTTCTTTTCTTTCTTTCCTTTTTTTTTCATTAAATCCTTCCCACCCCTTCACCACCACCACCATTTGTTGGAAGTAGTGAAGAAATGGACCTGAGTAGTCAGTTATAGGCCCGAGGCTGCAGCTTACACTAAAATCTGGAAGAAGACATTCTAGACAGAGGACACAGCAAATCCACTGCTGTGACAATGTGGCCTTTGTGACTGAGAAACTGCAGGAAGGCAAATCCCGCTGAGTGGCACAAGAGGAGGAGGATTAGGAGGTGGGATACAGAGGCCTCCAGGAGTCACTTCATATAGGACACTGTTGGCAGTATTGACTCTACACCAAGGCAGGAGTCTTACAAAGTCCTACTCAAAGATAGCATAACTTAAAAAACAAACTCCCAGGCCTCCATTAAGTATTTTTAACTCAGTGTTGTGTGTAACACAGCAACCCATACTCCTAAACTCCACTGTGGTGACTAAGTTTGTTCAGACATCGAGGAGTACTTCTCCATTCTTTTGTCCTGTGTTTTCAGAGCAAATGCTGTTAAGGTTTATTGAGGGCTGTGCTCTGCCGACCTTGGAAATAGGACGCTGCTTTAGAGCACTAGAAATGTTTGAGTGGATAAACAAAAAGGGGAAGACAAATTAGTTTCATAAATTCTTCCTTTCATCTCTCAATATATCAAAATTTTAAGTTTGGCCCAATGAGGTATTATTTTGTAGTGCTGTTGTTAAAGTTTAGATCTCAAGTGTCCCCTAGATGTCACATATGTTCAGAGGTGGAGGTTGTGGAAGGTGATTGAAATATGTGGGCTCTAACTTTATTAATGGATTAATCCATTGACGAGATCGTAATTTGAGAGCATGATTGGGAACTATTGGACACTTAAAACCTGGGGCCTGGTTGAAGGGAATGAAACTAGGAATGGGGTAGAGCTCTCCTCTGCCTCTTACTTCTGCAGTGGTCTTTCAGGTCACCAGGAAGCAAGGGAGCACACTGGCCAAGGAACAAACTCTCTGAAACCATGAGCCAAAATACATGTTTCCACAGGCATCTCATCAGTGATGGAAAAATGACTAGTACAGGTGTCAACCACTCATTTTCTTCATATATCAAAGTGTGATTCTGAAAGTTCTCATGAATTTATTCACCTATGATGACTGAGGGACATGTTGCAATAGTAAAAAATTCATATTACTCTTAAATTTGTATTTGTATTTTTATCTTCTATTTATATAATGGTAAAAAAGTGTGAATATGGTTCCAAATCCTTTTCATTTGCCATGATCTTTTAAACTAGGATTCTGAGTAGCTTCATTTTAAAAAAATTATTTAATATGTTTTAATTTAAAAAATTTTGAAGTGAATTTAAGCTTTATTTTAAAAATTGATCTAAAATATTGGGCCAGGGATTTAACTCAGTGGTTCTGGTGTCTGCCTGGCAGGTGCAAAGTTCTGAGTTTGATCCCCAGTAACCACATATAGGTCGCTCACACCTGCAAGAACAGCATTCATAACCACATTCCACATCTGTAACCCAAGCACTTAGGAGGCAGAGGCAGGAAGATTGCTGTGAGTGTGAGGCGTAGTTCAGGACCAGCCTGAACAACAGGCGAGACCCTGTCTCAAAAAAAAAATATTGACATTCTCTAATGTAACTCATATATAATAATATTTTAGAATAAAAAGTTTCTTGTAAGAAGAAAACAATTTTAAATGTTTTGATTTGCACAGTTACAATAAAGAAATGTAAAATCTGTTCAAATACTGTACACCTGCAGTAAAATCATCTTGTAATGTTTTAGATCATTAGTGTCACTATAACATTAATCATGTTAAAGTCTCACAATAATGTAATTATTAACTTTGCTAAATTTAAGGCAAGAAAAAA
>PVIR01019461.1:0-31912 GCA_004026965.1 Petromus typicus
TATTTGAAATTTAGGATCCTCTGGAAGATCTTGGGAAAACATGTTTATCTTAGAATAACAAAGATCAGTTGATAAATATTAGAGTCCTGTTTTAATCTCTGAGTATCTAAGGCCCTGAAACTGTTGGTGGAAATGAAGAATAAACTGTAACCATGACAGGAAATATTTTAGGGAAAGAAGTACTTTCACCTCAGGAAGTACTTTCACCTAAGGAAGATGAAAGGCTAGCTGTGGATGTGGGTTTTGTGGTAGGGGTTTTGGACACTTTTCATGGTGCAGCACGAGGTTGAGTTGACAGCCGATGTACTCTTGCACTTTTGCACATTGAATGCCATGAAAGTGTGTAAGTTTTCATTTGTATTCTTCTCTGCTTGCTGTGATTTCTGATGTGAGAACAACACAGGAGGTCTGTGTAGTGGGTGAATAACCTCTTGTTTAAAAAACAAAGGCTGCGTCTGGTGGAAGTCATCATTCAGAAATAACCAGAGCTACAGCTCCTGGGAAGAGAGATTCCAAGTATCCACGAAGATTATCAAGAAAATTGCTTACAAGCCTCACGAACCTGGAGCACAGTCACTGTTGCTTTGGCTAAATTATATTGTGAATCCTTTGGCTTGTTTATATTGCTTTTCTAAATTAGTTACAACAAATTTTCATTAACTTAGATTATGAGTTTAATTGACCTTCATCAGCACAAAGTATTGGATTGGGATTTGGAAGTCCTCAGAACTTCCCATTGATTTAGAAGCACATCAAGTTGATGGTATAATTTTGTAGTTCAGCTGTAAGTAGAGTGAAAATGTTTATCCATAGATTTTTTTTTCCCCCAAATGTTCAGGATTTATGAAACATTTTTTTTTTTGCTCACATATAGTTCCAAGGTATATGTTACAAATTAATATAATTGCCTATAGAGAAGAGTCTACCCCTTCAGGGAACTCAAGGGATCATATCCTTGGGAATAGGCCCTGGACTTGTTCTCCAGGAAGAGAAAGTACCAGAAGCCAACCTGGCTCCTGTAAGAAGTGGCTTTCGTGCCCTGTGGTCAGAGCCTCAACTGAGAGCTGCCCTTCCACTGACTAACTTTGGAGAATTTACACAGTCTGTCTGAGCCTGAGTGTCAGCTCATGCTCATGCCCTCTAAAGTGAAGAGAGGAGAGTGATCACAGCTATGACAAACCCGGCATAATGATGCTCACATACATCCAGCCAAGAGCCTGGTGCATTTTGACACTGAAGACTTTGGAAGGGCCCCTCTTCTCTTTCCCTCTCTGAGTCATAAACAAATGGAGAAAGAAGAAAAATGAGTTGGCAAATGGCAGTCATATTATTGCCTTTATTATTTTTCTTGCTCTTTCAACAATTTCATTGCAGGAAAAAACCAGATGTAGTTTAGCCTGAGAGCCAAAAAGGTTCATCAACATGAGGCCTAGAATTCCACTTCATGATCCTTTCCCAAGTCCTGGTGGACCCCTGCAGACCTCTGTGGGGAGTAAGAGCTTGTGTGGTTTGGGGAAGGATGGCTCAGAAAGAGAAATGAGGGCAAAGGCAAGTCTTTTGACCTGAGTATTTATATTTAAGATGGCTGTGATTCCAGTGTATGTCTAAGTGAGGAACTCATTGCTGTGGGCATGTCATCTGTTTTGCAATTCCTCTGTGCTTTTCCAGATGACTACTATTGCCCAGGTGGAGAATCTCTGCCTTTACTGGGGGAGAACTCTGCTAGTCAGCCTTAGAGATGGCAGGTCCTTCTGTATGCAATCTTCCCCTTGCTCCCCACTTCCCTAAGTCGAAGCCGTCCAATCCTTCTGGAGGCAGCTACCCTATCATTACCGGTTTCATGAAATGTATGTGTTGAAATCATTTGAAAAATAGTATATGAACAAAATGTGATGTACGTACACAATTGAGTAATCAAATGGTATTATTGGCAAGAAAATGGATGGATCTGGAAGTCACACAGAGTGAAATAAGCCAGACTCAGGCAAACAACACTCATTGTCCCCTAATATGCAGAATCAAAAATGGTAACAAAATAGAACAGATGTTATTTTTAAACAAGAGTAAGGGAATAAGGTGGTAAGGATTAAGAATGGGTGATGGCGGAGTGGATATAATCAAAGTATTCTGAATGTACTGAAATCACCCAAAATATCAAATGAGGGGGAAAGATGGGATAAAGAAGTGTAGAGAGGGTAAAAATGATCCAAGTGTGTTCTGTGTATGTACAAATCTACCAAAAACAAAACCTGTTAATCTGTATAGCTGGTGTGTACTAGTAAAGAAGGGAGAAGGCCATAGACCAGCCATGCCTGTCAGTGTGTAAAAAAATGATCTGCGAGTTTGTCTGCCAAATTAAGTGATGACAAGTTTGAGGAGAGGGGTTGGGTAGGTTCCTTGTTCATTTTTGTTAGTGTGTGTTCGGGTCACTTGTAGGATGTTTTAACTTTTTAACTGACTGTCTTCTGATTGGGAGGTCAAATGATGTAAAGGAAGAAAAGCGTTGCGCCGACATCGTGTTGTGTTTGTGCCTCCACTCAACATCTCTGCTGTGGCCCCAATTCGACATCCCCTCCTGTCTGCTCCTCTTTTATTCTCCTTTCCTAAATCCCCAACTCATCAGAGGCATGATTGGATGACAGGGAAGGGATACAGCGACTGTCCTTCCCCTTGAAAGTGTCATGGTGCCCCAAGTAGGATCAGGGGTCAACTTTTTCAGACACCCCTTTATTGAGCTCTTATAAACTTGACAGGGAGCAGGAAGGGCTATCTTCTTTTTAAACTGCTTTTTCCCCCCCACACTAAGTGTGTGTGTCTTTTCTTGCACAGGTAAACTACGGCCTTGAAGTTGTGAAGAATGGGTAAAGACTTTCGGTATTATTTCCAGCACCCCTGGTCTCGCATGATTGTGGCTTATTTGGTGATCTTCTTCAACTTCCTGATATTTGCGGAGGACCCGGTTTCTCACAGCCAGACTGAAGCCAATGTCATTGTTGTTGGAAACTGTTTTTCGTTTGTCACAAATAAATACCCTAGAGGAGTCGGCTGGAGGATTCTGAAGGTGCTTCTATGGCTACTTGCCATTCTCACAGGACTAATAGCTGGGAAGTTTCTGTTCCATCAGCGTTTGTTTGGTAAGTACCATAACCCAGGAAATGTAATGTCTTTAATTATTTAATTTCCTCTCTCCAGGACAGAACCTCCTCATTTATAAGTGCAACTTAGGATGCATTTCAGTTTGCTCTCTGGTCTTAATTAGTTATGCCTTGTTGTAACTAGGTTTTTTAACTATTCTGTGTTAATGGTGAACTTTTTCTACTGCCTAAGGAACATTAGTGTGAGTAAAATTAGTGACAGACTTCATTTGAAATGTGACTTTAGAAATAGATGAATATGTATGTAATTGTGTTTTGCAAAGATAGGAAAATACGTCTTATTTCTTAAATAGACCCTCAAGCTGGGCAGGGTGGTACATGCCTATAATATCAGCACTCAGGAAGCTGAAGCAGGAGGATTACTGTGACATGAAGTCAGCCTGGGCTATATAGTGAATTCAAGCCCAGTCTGAACTGCATAGGAAGACCCTGTCTCAAAGGAAAAAAAAGAACCTGACTATGCTATAGATGTGATACAGTAAAGAGTTTGTGAACTGTAAGGAGAATGCTTCCTTATCCCATAAAGAGAAAGCATTTTCATTGAAGTAAGTTAACTATTGCCCCTGTATTTACATATCTTGTACATTCAGGGGATTAGAACTAGAACATTGACTTCTTGCCTTCATTTTCTTGGCTGGCTTTATTTGGAACATATTCATCCCTAGAACAGCATATTACTGTAGTAAGAAACTTCTTAGTACTACACAACAGGAAAAGGAGACTAAATTAGACTAAAGTAAAAAAAAAAAAAATTTATTGTAAAGATAGCGGAACATTTCACAGAAACCCAGGATAGAATTCATTTTGGACAGCGGGACAAACAAGGAGGCTTTCAGTTCAGTAGGGAGGTGCTTATGTCTGCTTTTTTATCATTCCTGATTCATCCCCTTTCACCCCAAGGCATTTTGGCCTCATGCAGGCAGGGTGGCTCGACTTCTTTTTCCCAAATTTACATTTTCTGGGGGGGGGGGGAGTGACGGGGCCCATTGGCACAAATTTACTCACAGGTATTCCGCTGTGACTTGTCACGTGCCAGACACTGCTGGACAGTGAACCGCACGGTCAGATTCTCTGCTTTCATTTCCTACAGACAGGAGAGTAAACAAATGAACGCATGACGCCTTAAGGAGTGACACATGTTGGAGGGAGGTAGAAAGTAGTTTTCAATGCTGCAGTTGGATTGGTTAGGAAGATAATTTAACAGTGGAGCTTTGTACTTAGCAAATGTGATCATAGATGAATATGGGTATTTTCGGTCTAGAGGTTCATTAGACATAAATGACAGTTTTTTGTTTTTTTTGAGACAGAGTCTTGCTTTTGTATTCAGGCTGGCCCTGAGCTCAGCCTTGAACTCACAGCAGTCCTCCTGCCTCTGCCTCCCAAGTGCTGGGATTACAGGCGTGAGCCACCACGCCTGGCACTGTGGTATGTGGTACTGATCGCTGGTGAGCGTGAGTCTCCACACCCGACATGGTTGTATGTGTTTCCTGGGGATCGAACCCCAGCCCTTGCACTTGCAAGGCAGGTGCTGGAACCACTGAGCTAAATCCTGGGCCATATTTTCCATGGCAATATTTTCAGGAATGGAGATAGATATCGAGATAGATATTTACTAGACATATCTATATCAATATAGAAGAATCTCTATATATATCGATATATAGAGATAGATTCTTACATATATACATAGATTGTTCTATATATCGATATATATTGATATATAGATAGATTTCTATATGGATATATATATATATATATATATATATGTATGTATAGTAGTAGCCCATATATTATATATTCTAAACCTTCACATCTCAAACTATCACTGTTTTATTATATAAAATATGTTGGTTGATAGTGATTATATTTGGGTAATAAGATTAGTTGATCTACCTATAATTACAATGCAAGGACCTAGGAGGAAGTGAATAAAGCAAGGGTGTAGAAGGCAGGCAGTGTCTCTGAGGGTCTCTTTGGTCTGGTGCTCAGGACACAAGTAGAAACTGTGGCCTTAGGAAGAACAGGAGCAGGGGCCCTGGCTCCTTAGATGCAGGCACCTGAGAAGTAAAGGGGGGTGTTTGAAGCCCGTGTTTGAGTGGAGGAGCAGGGAGGGAGTGTCTTCCCATACGCAGCCTCCACTTACTGCGAAGAAGCACCGAAGCTAAGAGGGAAAGAGCTGATGATACAGGGAGTAAAGAACTTGGCCTGCAAGTGGTGACCCTGCTGAGTGTGGAGGTGGACCGGCTGGGACAAGTGCAAGAGTGCTGAGTCCTGCTAAAGGCTGTCCAAGATAGACACTGTACATTCACATGAGCCGATCTGAGTTGTAAAGCAGTTTTCTTTTTGAGAGTTCATTCACCTGAAATGGAATTTGAGAGTGATTCATCTGGGTGGGGACTGCTTAGGCTTGCTGTACTGGAAACAAAAGATGGAAAAGAAATGGAAAGTTCCGGTAAAACAGTTACTGATTTAAATAAAAGACTGTTTCGGGTAAACATGGAAAGGAAGTAAATGGAGAGAGTGGGTCTAGAGGGCCTAGGCAAGAGACCAAAGATTTGGATGAAACTGACGGAGCAGGAAAAGCGAAAGGATTGGTGGGTGTGATTGAGTGACAGGTTGCAACACTAGTACAGTCATTCTTCGGTGGTAATTCCTAGCCAGGGTGTGGTTATTGGAGTGTCGTGCCAAGTGGAGGGCGAGACAGGTCATTGACACAGAGGATAAGTTCCTTTTGTAGTTACTTTCTTCCCTGCTGAGTCCATAGTCGGCTGGCTCCGTGGCAGGCTGGCATGGCAGGGGAGAAATGGTTCAGGGTGGGCAGAAGGTAGTAAAGAAAGCAATGGGCAAGTCAGCCCTCTTTCTGTCCCTTACATTGTATCCAGGCTACTAGATTAGGGCAGGTGGCAAAACAGTCAGTGAGCTGAGTTAGTAATCACCCACCCTTAATCCTGTGCCCATAATCCTAGTGGTGCACTAGGCATCCGTCATACACTGCAGATCTAGCTACCTGTGAAAAAGCCCCATCTGTGAACACACGAGGCTAAACACATGTAAACACGAGCCGTGATGGTAGGGATGGTGTTGCAGTAGATGGCGCATCCACCAAGCAATCCACTGAGCAAATGTGATGTTGTGCATAGTAAGAGGGGATAGGATAAGGGGCTGGTGAATGGAGAGGCTAAGTTTCTAAACATGGGTAAGAGAGGGGTGGGCAAACAGCAATACAGATCTGTTACAAGCAGCGATTGAGCATGTTTGTAACACATGTGGGGAATTTTCTCAATATAAAAAGCAGCAAACATAGGCCGAAATACTCAGTTTGAAGAAGAATGGTTTACCTTATGAAAGATTAGATGAGTGTCATAAGCACAGGTCACTTGATTTTGTGATTCCTACATTTTGTTTTTATTCTGTAACAAATTCATACTAAAATCACATTCCCATCATACCTTACATTTAAATTTTGCTGTTAACCTAAGAAATGTAGCTCTGAGAAAGTATTCCTGAGGTCAGGTGGTTTATTGAGTATAACTTTCTTTAAAATAATGCAAAAGTGTGCTGTAATTTTTGTTTACAACTGAAAAGATTTTATAATGCCAACTCATTAGTGTTTTTTGACAATATCCTTTGCTCTTTTTTTTTTTTTACTAAAAATCTGCAGAATTATATGGGGTATTAGAGAAGGTACAATGACCTCTCTTCTGTCATTTTTTTCCCTTATGGATTTTAGACTAATTTTTCTATATAGCTAAGTGGCTTCTGTCTTAGAATAAAATCTAAACTCCTTTGGCCAACCTCCAGAGCTCCCTGTGACCTCCTCCTGCTTGACTCCAAACTAGTCTCGATGTTCCACACCACATGGAACAGTCTCTTGGTTCCCAGACCTGTTGTCCTTCCTCCTGCTCCTGTGCTGCTTTTGCCCACACTATCCTGGACCCGTCACGCTTGTCCCTTTCCTGTCGACTTGGCTCATTTCTCTCTGATGTTCTCTCAGACTCATGTTCTTAGCTCTCTAGCTCCCTTTATGACCACTTGCGCGGAAAGAGTGAGTGGGGTTCTTTGAAATGGACAGCACGCATCCTTAGGGGCAAAACCCAAAATTTAATGCAAACAGATGCTCTTGTTGGCTTGCTATGTGGTAAATGTTTCCATAGCTGTATTTATATGTAGTTCATTTAGAAAAGCTGTGTTTCAGCCTGTGACGGTCTGAGGGTGTCCCAGGAAGTGGGGTGCAGCAGTGCGGAGGATGGTGATGACGTGCATGTGTCATCACATGGGAGGAGTGGGAAAGTGAGGGGCTCTGAGACGGCATTTGCAGAATGATCAGGCATTTTGTGATATTAAAAGATTTCACCTTTTGTAATTCTGTAATAAAATGCTAAACATAATATATTAACTGGAATACTGCTACGCCTTTCATTTCATTAAGTTTTAAGTTTTTCATTCTAGTATGGCAGTCTCTTGGCAAACTTCAAAGGACAGTGTTGTTCATTTAAAGGATGGTGAGGAAGTGTGAATGATTCTGCAAACACATGACATCAATTTTATTTGTCTGTGAGAAGTAAATATTACAATTTTATGGCTCCTTATGTATTTATTGCAGTACTGGGGATTGAATCCAGGGCCTTTGCACTCAGCTACATCCCAGCCCTTTTTCATTTTTTTTATTTTGAGATAGGGTCTTGCCAAGCATTAACTTCAGTTCGGTTCAAACTTGTGATTCCTGCATCAGCCTCCCAGAGTGCTAGAGTTATGTGCATGTACCACCATGCCTGGGAATGAGGACTATTTACATAGTACATAATTTGGGCACATAGGTGAAATAAGAATTGATATAATGAAAATTAATTAGTTTTAAAGCTCAATCTTGTTGAGTTTTAGGATTTAGGAAAGTTACATTCCATTGGAATTTCAGTTTATACTCTTCTAGTTCTGGCAGGCATGTTGGCACATGCTTGTAATCCCAGCACTCAGGAGGCTGAGGCAGGAGGGTTGCTATTTAAGACCGTCTGGGCTATATAGTGAGACCTTGTCTCAAAAAACCCAAATACATTTACATACATACATACATACATACATACATACATACATATCTACTTCCAGCTCCTCTCACTGTTCCAGAGAATTCAGCCTATTATTGGTTGGCTCCAAGAGAGAAACATCAACAGGGAACATTATGGTGGAGGGAAGATGGCAGGCAGGAAGCAAAGAAAATGGGAAAGGGTTAGAGGCCGGAGTGAGGGATGGGATGCAGTCCCACAGTCCCGCCACCCTCAGGCGCTCTCTCCACCTGGCCCCACCTCCTCTTGCCATGGTCTCTGATGACATCATCAAATTATGATCCCATTAGTGGATCAACCCCTCACGATCTGGTCCCCTACCGGAGCCCATCTCTTGAACAAGTGGACAGTGTGGCATTTGCTCATAGTTTTGCTCTCAAACATATGTTTGTTTTATATAGGTCTTTGCATACTTGTTTCATGAATGTCTGATTTTCCAGACACATCATAAACCCTTGAGAGGGCGGGGATTGTATTGATACTGCTTGATACGGGGATTGTATTGATACTACTTGATATCTAAGCCTCGTGGCCTAAAACAATGCCTGTGTACTAGTATTCAACAAATTCAAATGAATAAATAAATGAATATTTCCTCATCTTGTATGTGTTATCCGTGACAGTGTTGCCATTTTATTGTAAACTATGGAAAGGTATTCATTTGTTCATTCATAAAACATGAGACAAGGAATTTAAAATCTGGTTAAAGAGATAAGATACATATGCATGAAAAATTAAGCACTCTGATAATATAAAGGAGTGCGTATTAAATATCAAATGAATAGTAGAGAATGTAAGTGCCATGGGAATTCAAGAGAGGAGATCACAGTGGGCCAGGAAGGCAGAAGAGAGCTTTGCTGCCAACATGGCATCTCAAGTGAGCTTAAGGCACGAGTGGATTAAAGGTTCAGAAATAAGGTGGAGATTTCAGAGTTCAGGTCGTGGGGTTTGTGCTGTGACAATGTAGGTGAGGGTAACAGCTTTTCTTAGAGGGCAGAGAAAACTTTGGAGTTATCTTGACTGAAGGAGGAGAAGAATCTGTGGAAATGCAGGTCGGGTCCAAGTTCTTTGGTCTTTAGATGCCAGCACGCCAAGTTTGGACTCTATGTATGTATGTATGTGTGTATGTATGTAAGTGGTCACTGAACGGAGGAAAGTATGTGGATGAGGCGATGGCAGGTTTAATCTTGGAGCTGAACCCACGGGGGATTGGAAAGGGAGTGGTTGGAGAGTACAGAGGAAATAGGAAGGTGTTTTAGGGGGTCGAGATTGTTCAGGTCAGTCTGCTGGGGGTGGGGGTGGGGGAACAAGGGGGAGCCCAAGCGCGGGGTGATGGGAGGCCTTGTGAGCTTTCTGTTAGTGTGAAATTGAGGGAAGTAGGACGATAGTTTGGGTGCCTAATTGCATGGTCAGCTTAGTGGAAAGGAAGAAAGATAGACAGGGGCACAGAGAGACAGAGTCACGAGGGAATCTGGTGACAGAAGATGACGTGCGAAGTCAGTGACGGCTGCAGGTGATGAAGATGTAGGTGGGGACCTGCTTACCTTGAAGAGTGCGCACAGTGTGTGTTTGTTAAACTTAATCCAGGCCCACCGTGTTTATTCAGAACACCAGCCAGATGTATTTCATGCGCCGACATTTAATAGGGAACTCTGTTAAATGTTCCACCATCAAGTGTGTTAATATCTCTGAAGCTGTCTGTTTTTCTTTAGATATTTACGTGAAGTGGGATAAGTAAAGACTACCAGCAGCCCTCAGATAAGTTCGGTGTAGGTTTTCCTGCTGAAAGAGTCAGATGTGGTCCAGTCGTGTCAATAAATTAATTATACAGCTCACCGTCTTTTTGGTTTCAGAGATGTAGAAAGTGGCTTGCAGTCTGCTATTTGGCTATAATAAGCCTTTCATTCCCTCAGTATATCCAGCTGCATCAAAATTATGATTCTTTTCTTACAGGCTGTGAATTTTAAAAAAGAATTGTTTCTAGATAGCTGAAAAGACTAACTATGGCTGTAATACATTTGGAAGGCATACTTTTCATGTGTTGGTACGATGCAGGCTATGAAAGCACTGGCTTTTTTCTGTGTACCTGGATCTGTTTTAATTTTAAGCAAGAGGTTTTGAGGAAAAAACAGTATTCTCTATTGAGAGCTTTGACAAGACAAATTCGCTTTGTTTTTTTTGTTTTAATATAGCAAAAGATATTTCTTTTTGTGACATATGAAGTGACTCAATAATATTTTGTCATTTAATGAATTTAATTGTGGTGCTTATATTTGTTTTCTTAATTTTAAGCCTAGTTTGAGATTTTTTCCGCTTCTATTTTGAGCTACATGAAAGATTTTATTTCAAAACAAAAGACTCTGGTATTCCAGAAAATGTGAGCAAGATAGTCATGATGATTCAGGGATATGAAAATAGAAATATTCAGAAATTTGGGAAAGTATTATTTCAGTACAATGGTATGAGTATGGTCCGAGTTCTTTTGTGTTTCCTTGATATTCAAAGAGCTCAGCAAAATAGTTATCACTGTAGTTGATAGTACATTTTTAAAAGGTATATTTATGATTACTCAGCATGAATGCCAGCAACTGTAAATTTAAATTATTGTATTATCAGGATAATGAAGACATCATTTCAGAGGAATTATTTGAGTAAATGCTAACTATGTGATCAGATGCTACTTAGAACATCTGTAGTTTTAAATTCTTGCCTCTCAAAATATTTCACAATAATTTATACTTGACAAATATTCTGTGTTATATGACCACCTGTCTTTTTAATCAATCTATAATAAATGCTAGAATCTTAATTTTTTTCTAGGTGTTTAAATTGTCAAAACTGACTTCCTTTTCATAGACATGTAATTTTATTTTTATTTTTATTTATATTTATTTATTTTAGGGGTTTTTTTTTTTTGAGACAGTGTCTTGCTTTGTGGTTCAGGCTGGCCCTGAGCTCAGCCTCAAACTCATATCACAGCGATCCTCCTGCCTCTGCCTCCCGAGTGCTGGGATTACAGGCATGAGCCACCACGCCCGGCACTGTGGTATGTGGTACTGGTTGCTGCTGAGTGTGAGTCTCCACACCCAGCATGGTATGTGGTTACCAGGGATCGAACCTGGGTCCTTGCGCTTGCAAGACAGGCGCTGGAATCACTGAGCTAACTCCCTGGCCCTGTAATTTTATTTTTAGAGCCAAAAATGATCAAAGCATTCAAATTAGAGAAAAATGGAATCCCATAGCTGGGATGGAATGGAAAAATGGCAGCTCTGCTCCACACTGAGTCCCACGCCGACTCCAACGTGACCAGCCTTTCTTCTGGTTAAAGTCATTTCATTGACCCTGCAAGATGTGCAGTTCCACAAAGTGTGTCACTGCTGCTGAATCCCACAGCTGGGAAAAATGGAATCCCAAAGAAGTAGCCTTCTTTTAATCATTTTTTAAAAGCAGTTTATTTTTGTATTCCACATTAAGGTACATTAGGAGAAATAACCTGGAAAATCATTAATATTTTTCAAAGAACTCCAGGGCAACACCATTCATTAAAGGGATATTTGGTGTTACAGGCCGTACTGAACTCAGTAGCCCTTCAGGAGACGTAATCCTATGGCTTTAATGTCCTTCTCCCTGAAAGAGTCCGGAAGGAAGGGAGGGAGGCTGGAAACCCCGAAGGTACAGCCCTTCCTCCACCTCCGACCAGGGCCTCCCAGAGCCTGGTGCGGTCAGCTGCGCATCCGCTAGCACAGCCAGCAGTGGCTTCAGGGTGATAGGATCGTCTGGCTGCTCTAGATCCCATAGGACAGAGGTACAAGCACAGTAGAAAGCCACCTCAAGGAGCTAATAAGCAAACTCGGATTTGTGTGCTATAATTGAGCAGTTATTAACCAGGGCATCTTTCTAGGTACTTTTTTTTTTTTTTCACTGTACTTGATACCGATTAGTCATTCAGAGGCCGAGGAACCTTTCCTCCTGCCTCAGCCTCCTATGTAGCCAGATTATAAACATATGCTACTGTGCCCAGCTAGAGTAAGTTTGGAAAGGTATTTTCACTGAGTTAAAATACAGTGGGCAGTAGGAGGTGTGATGAACTAACTCATAAGGATGCCAGCAATTGGCAGGGCTGGGAGATCTCAGTCCGAAGGGCGAGTCATTGATAGTGATGGGAGGAAGGAGAATATCCTGATGTGGTGGTTCTGTTACCGTGCATGGTTCTGGATGGAAGGAGACAAAGGAAGGCAGCGACTTCTGGACCCATCGGGCGTCTGACTGGACTAAGAGGCTTCTCTAGCGGCCACTTTCTTGCTTCACATTGGTGGTCCTGACACTACATCTGACTGTAAATACTGGTAGTTGGTAGAAGCAGTTCTGGTTTTTGATCTTTATCTTTACCGTGCTGTTGATGGGTACAGAGAAATGTGCAGGGTTGATTTTCCCGGCTCCAAGGTCACCAGACGAGCCATCAGCAAAACTGGAGCATGACTGAGCCTCCTGATTCCCAGGTGGGCACCTTTTCAGGCAGCCCAGATGGCAGACTGGCGGCTAGCTGGTGAGCCCCATCCCGATCCGTCTGCTTTAGGCCTGGACTGCGGAGGCCACTCCCCCAGCTCTGCTCCACATTGAGTCCCGCGCCGACTCCGACGTGACCAGCCCTTTCTTCTGGTTAAAGTCATTTCATTGACCCTGCAAGATGTGCAGTTCCACAAAGTGTGTCACTGCTGCTGAACTCAGAGAACTCGGCACAATGCTTCTATCCTTGCACCCATCAGTAACCTAGTATTCCAGGCTGGACTGTGTTTCTTTCCTTTGACCGAAGAAGAGTGCGTTTGCACATCGAGATTTTCCTTGCCTAGTCCATGATTTTCATAATACTTTCTGTGTCTTTGAGGTCGTGACCACTGAAATTAATAATGCAGCTGATAGTGGACAAGCAAATCCTGCATCTGAGTAAACTCGAGACTGAGTTTGGATTTAAATGGTAATGTTTCTTGCTACTTTTTAGCCTGCCCCCTCCCCCTCCTCTTAAATATTCAGTTTATTCCCCTTTGAACAGCAACATTATGTTTAGCACCATCACTGACAAACAGTAAGGATTTATTGTGTGCAAGGGACAGTGCTCGATGCCGTGAGCCTTTGCTTATTAGGAGGTTACAGTCTGGCAAAACAGCCACACAGGCATATTT
This sequence comes from Petromus typicus, assembly GCA_004026965.1. Lineage (NCBI taxonomy): Eukaryota > Metazoa > Chordata > Mammalia > Rodentia > Petromuridae > Petromus > Petromus typicus. The sequence continues at coordinate 13,396 of PVIR01019461.1, forward strand.
AAATATAGCTGCATTATCGGATGCAGATTAGACACAGATGTATAAAAATACAGCTGCGGCATCATTGCCCGCAGACAATAACTGCCTGGTCAGTGGGATGGCCCACTGTAGAGGGTAAGAAGTGATCTCTGATGTAAATGGTCAGATAAAAATGTATAGTGAAGTAAGAGTTGGCGGGACCTCAGGGTGGGACCTCCCAGAGTGGGTACATTTGCTAAGTGCTTCCTTGGTACAGCTGGAGCTGTCTCTGAGCACCTTCAGTAGCAGTGAACTCGCCGTCTCCAATGAGAATCTCCTGTGTGAGCCACATTTCCTCCATCTGAACCTGAGCTCTGCCTAGGAGCACGGACAGGAGCTCCGTGGGAGGGAGGAGGAGCATTTGCAGCTGGAGAAGTGACCAGTGCAACACCGAGGAGGAAAGGGAGATCGTTTCGGGAGTGTAGACCAGGCATTTTCCCCATCGTGCAGATTTATCTCTTGCTTCAGGAAATGGAGGTCTGCAAATCCAGGTTCATGAGCTAAACTGTCTCCTGAAAGCCTTCAGAGGCCACGAAACATATCCCTCCTCAAAAAATAATTAAACCTAAAAAGTTGTTTAAGATTATAGATCAAGCAAAGTGTATGAAAGAAAAGAAGAAAGTTAAAAATTTTTTTATCACAAAGATGGCAAAATCAAAATCATGGAGAAAGATGAATTTGGAATTCATTGTCTTCAGGCAGTGAGGTGTGCAGTGTGTGGGGAGCCCTGCACTCAGCGGTCAAGGTCAAGTTAGAGGTGATATCCGGAGAGTGGACAGGAGGAGGAAGGGAGTGCGAGAGCAAGGCCGGGCGATGCAGGCACACTCCTCCCCTTCGTTCTTTTAAAAGTTTCATGGTTTTGGGCTGGGGGATTAGCTCAGTGGTTCCGGCGCCTGTCTTGCAAGCGCAAGGACCCGGGTTTGATCCCCGATAACCACATACAATACTGGGTGTGGAGACTCACGCCCAGCAGCAACCAGTACCACATACCACAGTGCCGGGCGTGGTGGCTCACGCCTGTAATCCCAGCACTCGGGAGGCAGAGGCAGGAGGATTGCTGTGATGTGAGTTGGAGGCTGAGGTCAGGGCCAGCCTGAACCACAAAGCGAGACCCTGTCTCAAAAAATAAAAGAAAAGTGTCATGGTTTTATTCTCCAAGTCCATCCCCATCATGCACTGAATACATGTCAATCTATTTTTAAAACTGAATATTTGAATTCGCACTAGATCATCTTACTCTTTTCTCCAAGTGTGCCGAAAGAATGGGTGTACAGATCTGTTCTTTTGCAACCCTAGGAGAGCCCGAGATAAAACAGATCTGTCTTCACAGATGTACATGTGGATTGGATTACTTAATGTCATTGAGTTTCTTCTCTGAAACTGAGAATTTCCTGAACTTGTTCACTCTTTGGGTCATGCTCATTGGTTTATCTCAACTCATATGCAAAGTGTAGGAACCTTAAGTATAGGTCTTGATTTGATTTTACTCAATAAATAACTTACTGAACATTTCCAGTGAATGAAAAAGCATGTGCTCCGGTTGAGTTTACATCTTAGTGGGAAACAGACAATACACAAATGGACACCATTCTGCACTATGTCGGAGGGAAGTAATGCTGAGCTGGCTGATCCAGTGGGTGCAGTTGGGTGGAGAGAATCCAGGCAGTTGCCAGAATTCCCTGCTGATGAGATGCAATTGAAGAGAGATAGTAGGGTACAATCTTTGGGGATGATGAGGGCACAATCTTTGATTGTGTAGGAGAGATTCCAGCGCAGGTCTGGAAGCCACAGGCAGTAGAGCGCTCAGGAGTTTGTGTGAAAGAGTAGAGAAAGGCACAGAGCAAGCAGCAGAGAGGGTAGGAGGGGCAGGGGAGGTCAGGTGAGATAGCAAGAGCACAGGGTTTCATTTTACAAAGGCTTTTCCCTCAAAGGCAAATACTAATAAACACATCTGTGTAACTTTATTCAGTTTCTAACTTGCATGGAATGTATTCAAAATGTGTTTTAGAGAAACCCTGGGTTTCCTCTGAAATAATGCACAATCGGTGGCCTTTGTTCTGCAGTTTCTTTAGTCTCCTTCCCATGTTGGCTCGTTGGTGAGGGTGTCAGTCCCAACCTGCTCCTAAAAGTGGGATGTGCAGTTGAGAAGAGGTGGGTAAGTTACTTCTCAGGGATGACTCTAAAGCAACAGTGGTGGGAACAGTTGAAACCATCTCACTGACTCCCAGAACCCTGCACGGAGCAAGTCAAGTGCTTTTCTTCCTCTGGGAATGAACAGATGTTCTATTGTTGTGAGGACGAGGCTCTCCCATCCTGCCCTGTTACAACCCCAGCATGAGTCTGCAAGCATAGGCCCGACAAATGCTGCGTCCATTTATTTCTAGATTGTTTTCCTGCTTCTATTTATAGCCTAAACAGATTACTGAACTCTGTGTCTGAATTTTGTAAACACGAGTGCAGAACAATCCGTGTTTAAAAGAGAACAGAGAATTTACTGAGCAGCTGGTTTTAGCTGGTGGAACCAAGTGAATGCAAAACAAGAATATTTTGACTCTGCCTCAGAAAACTGGCAGCAATGGATGGAGACTGAGCTTTGGATACAATACTTAGGCAAGGCTAGACATTATTTTAGTCCTAGATATGCAAGAAAGGTTAGCTGAAGAGCTGTATTACCTTCACTCAAGACGACTTGTACAATACCTGTTAATTGTGCTAGGCACTGCAAACTGAAGAGCAGATACTACTAGGGGGGTCTTTGTTCTCACAGGTTGTGTATTCTGGTGAGATAGCGGTCATTTGTGTGGTTCATCAGACACGTTTCTCTCACCGTCTCTGACACCTCCTGGGCCCGTGGTTGGTTCGGGATAGGTAGTGGGAAGGGCGTGGTTTCTGAGTAAGAACACTGAATCACATGTGAGTCCCAGGTGTCTTTCTCTCTTCCCTAGTGATGAGCAGTGTTGCAGATAGTTGTGCTGCACTTGAATCCCAGGGCAAAGTCCCGGTGGGGAAGAGCCCTCACTTGACCCTGAGTGGATGCGTATTGTGAGAAAGAAATAAACCCACTGTTCTAAGCCGCTACGATTCTATGGTGAAGCTATTCTTGTGGCATGTATCCACAGTGATAGGATGTAACAAAACTGTGCTAAAAAGGTAAATTATATTTTAGTTGTTTAAATTAGAAAGGAAGGGCTTTTATTATTTCTCTGCTTCCATCTAAAAAGGTTAAAAAAAACCCAAAAGCAAGCAAGAAGAGGGAAACACTACAGATCAGATAAGAATAGAAATAAAGTCGAAAAGAAAATAAGCAGATCTGAATGTTACTATTTTGAGATGAGTAATATGACTAGAAATCTCTAGTAAGATTGATAAAAAAAGAAAACACAAGTATGAATATCAAAAATGAAATGCTGAGTATCAAGAATGACTATTAAGTAAGGGACCATTGCTATGGATGTGTGCCTCTAACTAGGAAATATAGGGAATATGAACTGATTTCAATAAATCAGCCTCCAAGACCCCATTAAAAAAATAGGCAGATTTCTTTATAGTCGCAATTTGACAACATTGACACAAGAAGAAATAATCTGAGTAGCTGTAGTTTTACATAAGAAATTGACTTCATTACCAAAGAAACTTGTTCATGGAGAAATTTGCTAGCATAAGTGTTTCTACATTTTTGTGTTCTTGAGAACTATATAGTTGCTTTTATTCTCTAAGCAAAAGGGAGAAACAGATTGTATTTATTAATTCAGTGTATCTGTGTTGGTTTAGTCTTAGGTTCCAATACTGTTCTAAGTGCTTTTCGAACATTGTGTTATTTGCCAGAGATAACAGTACGATGACCTGAGGGACAGTGACATCATGAAGGACAGTATCCAGCATGAGTATTTCCCACCATCAATGTCCAAAGCATGTACTCGGCTGTTTCACCCGTGACAGATATTTGTTGGCAAACCGAAACATGCTTTAAAATGTGTACTGTGGTGGCGTGATCAGTGAGCTGTTCCCGACTCTCATTTTCTGTGTACGCAGAACGGAAGACAACATTTCAACCTGCAGTGAGGCGAGACTGGGTCCCTTTCTGTTTCTGTCCTGGCCTCGTTTCATGCCTTTCAGACTAAAACCCGTGTTTACTTCCGTTTCTGCATTTCACATCTTATCTGCTCTTGAAAATTTACCTTGAACATTGCCTCTGTTTGTCTTTCTATAGACTTTTATCATCTGGTGTATTTTAGGAGTTCAGTAAAGATTTCTGAATGGATACATGAGATTATGGGATGATGAAAAGAAGCAGTCTCTTTGGAGCTTTATCCTCTCTGGTATGATGGTTTTGTAACTGCAAATTAATTCAGTAAACACCTGTCTTTGGCTTTGTGCACAGCAGTGACTCACATTTAATATGACTGTCTAAGCTGTAACAGCAATTTTGTAACACGTGAAAAGGAGTATTTGTTATTGACCTGATTTGATAATTTAAAAAATTAAAAGAACTTTAAGGAACTAAAAACTTGCCCCCTATGCAAACTTAAATGCAAGATTCAGTCAATTCTCACACATTAGCAGAGTTTTACAACCATAATCATAATCAGACTTAGGTCATTTTATTACCTAAATCAGGACTCTGCCCACCACCATCTTCTGCGAGGCCCTCTCCCCAAAGTCTACATGACCACTGAGCCACACTCTCCACTCAGACTTTGCCACTCTGGGGACTTCCTTCTTTTCTTTTCTTCAAAATATTTCCTGCTCATAACAATGGTTTTTGATAGTTGATGTTTGCCAGAAGAAGCTAATGTTTCATAGAGAGTTAATTGGAGAAATTTTCCAGTATTTACTAAAGAATTTTCCCATGCTTACTGCATAACTCTGGACTCTTTGAGTCTTTAGCAATTCTTCCAGATGTTGTTCTGATAACAGGGGGAAAGTATGCATATATATATATGAAATTTGTGAGTGCTTTGTTAATTCTTTTATTCACTGGTGAATGCATTTCTTAATTACTGAACATAGATTGTGGTTTATCTTAAATGGTAAAGTTGCTCAGAGGTAATTAATACAAGTGAATGTGTCAGGCCCTGCTGTTTCTGTGGAGCTGTGACTAAGGCCTCTCAGAGTGCTCTGTCTTTGGAACCAGCTGCCACCTATCTTAAACCCGGGCTCATAATTTTCCATTTTCAGCTCATGTTCTGTAGTGAGCTAGAATTGATTTGAAGGTGGTATTGGCATAGACCATCATTTTGAGCACCAGTGCTATTCTAAAAATAAACAAAAAAGTGCTTGTCCTTCTAACCAAAGAAAACTATGAGTAAGGCGTTGTGAATATTTGATCAGTGAGGAGTTCAGTGACACAGCACAAATTCAGAAACAGCGAATTTCTCCGCAAGATATTTTCTTATAGACATCTACTTTACTACCTTTTATTGTGACTTCTAAGTACTTACTACAGAGCTTTTGTGTGTTTTTATATTACCAGAGAATTAGATTACTAAAGAATAGGAAATCACAAGTCATTATATGACAGACTGAATCAGATGACATTGTGCATAATTTGCTAATAATCTCTCACTTGCAAAGGTAATTTTGAATTTTTCCAAGTTGCAGTTATGAAGTTAAGATAATAAATGCTTTCCTACTCTACCTGATATCAAGTACTATGTCTTGGTCCCTGATGCAAAGCAATGAAATGTAGCCAATCTTTAAATTCTTAATATTCTCATAGCATTATAAAGCTTCTGTAATTTTCATAAATTATAGCTTTCTTTTTTTCCCTTTGATACTCTTTTCGGGAAGTAAGTCATGAAAGAAAGATGAGAAAGGACTGGTACTGGAAAGTACTACAGCCCTGCGTTTAAAGAATGCAGGGAGGTGTCAAAGAGGAGATGGGAAAACTAGTGAGTATTGCACTAAAGATAGCACGGAGATCAGACATGAAGACGAGGGGTGAATCCTTCAGGAAAGACAGAAGGTTCGAGGACTGGACAGAAACGGTTCACTGTGCTCGGGGGGAAGATGGAGAGCTCAGTTTCAAAGTGAGAGCGGATTCCGTTCTACCCTTTTCATGAAACGGCGGTCTCTGATGGATTTGAATTCTCAAAAAGCTACCCCACAGCTTACATAGGAAGGAAAATAGCACTTTTTTTTCTTTTTAAGAAGCTTAGTGCAATATAAGCTTTCATGCGTAATGAATGCTGTTTGGCATAGGGATTATTAAAAAAGGTAATTATGTGTTTGAAAATCCACTTTAATGAAAATCTTTTTGTGTATGAGTGTATTTACATTTTACAAACATATATGAAATTCTGTTAGTGCTAATCTCAGATATAAAACTATCAGCCTTGTCTAAAACTCAGAGCTTCACAATTATAATGAAGCCTCTATTCAACAATTAGTTTTGATGCTGAAATATAATAAAAACACCGAGTTATTAGATAGCAGCCCAAGTTAAAATTTAATGTGCGGCAGGAAAACATTTTTCTTAATTATATATCATTAAAATTCTTGTTCCTTTCCCTTTTAATATTTTAAATATTTTTTGTTTCTGTTTTGTTTCTATTTTTACTGTGTATATCTTTCTGTTATTATTTTTTCTTCTATTTTTATTTTCTTTGTTTTCTTCTGATGGCTTATTTCTTGCCCTGTATCAAGATCAGTACTTACTAAATTTTTAATTTTGTGCATTCTTTTTCTTTACTTTAAAGCTACAAAGATACACCTATTTTCTCTCCTTTGAATTACCCTTTAAACGATCTTTTGATAATTTATTAGTATAGTGATTGACATGATTACTTTTGATATAGTTTTCTACTAACCATAACTGAAAAATCCATATATCTTTTCAGCTGTTGTACTGTAGTCTTTGACTTCTTTTTTCTTCTTCTCTCATTACTCTACTATATTCTTATTTTTCTGTGTTACTTTTCTCACTTTGGTAATTGTGGGTATTTTTGTCTTTGTATTAGCAAAGCTAAGCTTTCTTACTTCAATAACATTCTAGACGATCAAGAAAATAAAGACAAGAGAACATTTTGCTTTTCCATTATAAGAGCCAGGGAGGAATTGTGGATATTTTTCTCTTTTTAGGGTGAAGAGATCAAGAATTAAGGATTAAGCTACAGCCTAGTAGATAGTCGGTTTTCCCAAACCTTTCCTTCTTTTTGTTTTGGTTTTACGCAGGTGCTGGATAATCGGTCTTGCACTTTTAATGTTCTCTTCACTGTTACTTGTTCTTCATTTTAAATCCTTTTGGAATATATCACACAATAAGCACTCTGTACCCATCAGTCGGGCTAATTTGAGCTTGTCTACCGTGCTAGTTTCTTCACCACTTGGATACACACTTGCCCTCAACAACTCCCGCGGTCCTGCAAGGCCAGTGGTGATATCAAATTGGACCCAGTGGGATGGAGTGAGGCCAGGGTGACCGAAGTCCCTCTAGGGAGATAAGTAGGAATTACGCTTTCTCGCTAGTAAATAACATTTGGTATTTGATGAGTTTTCTCTTCCAGCTTTTCAAGTAATAGGAGATCCCCAGGGGAGCTGAACTGGTTAATACAAACAGTATTAACTCTCTGTAAAAAACAAAGTACCCTCAGTTATTTTGAGCATAATGGATATGAGTTCCCAAACTATTTTGTAAATTATTTTCTCACAAAATCAACTTTATTGTTTGGAATCAAACACATAAAAAGTCTTCGCTTCCATCTTGTGCTCTTTTCTTTCTTCACCCCTCTTTTAGTTTGAAATACAAGGTCTTTGCTGTTGGTCTTTCATTTGTCTATTTTTTTTGAGACAGGGTCTCGCTTTGTAGTTGAGGCTGGCCCTGAGCTCAGCCTCCAACTCACATCACAGCAATCCTCCTGCCTCTGCCTCCCAAGTGTTGGGATGACAGGCGTGAGCCACCACGCCCGGCACTGTGGTATGTGGTACTGATTGCTGCTGGGTGTGAGTCTCCATGCCCAGTATTGTATGTGGTTACCGGGGATGGAACCTGGGTCCTTGCAAGACAGGTGCCAGAACCACTGAGCTAAATCCCAGGCCCTCATTTGTCTATTTTTGACAGCATGTACACACCAGAAATGTTTCATTTTTTAAAATTCTCATCTATAAAAGATATAACTCTAATCAGGAATGGTTACTGCCATTAATTCTCAGTCCAGGGGAAGCAATAGGAAGCTTGAACTGTCCAAAAACCGGGGGCCAATGAGTGCGTAGCTCCAGAAACCCAGATTCAGCGCTGCCAAAACTTTGATCAAAAAGGCCAGAGATCTATATTTTATGAAATCAAATACATTTAAATATTAAGAAAGGATTTTAAACATTTAAAAAGTTACAATGATTGACATGATGTAGGACAACTGAAATAAATTTGTGGGATAGGATTTTCCTGAAGGTCAGCAGTTTTTACTATTTCTGGAAATTTATAAAATTTTTTTTTTGAAAAATACTAATTTAATATAAAGGATATATTTTTTAAGAAGTGGAAATACGAAAAGTAACTTTGTAGCATTACGATTTGCTTAAACCTAGAACGAAGGCATGGGGAGTATGGTGAGAAAGAGTGTGTGCATGTGCGTGCATGCATACACATTTTTGAGTGTGTGTATGTGTGTAACAGGTGTCAGTCTGCAAAGGAAAGGGGATAAATAGAAGCCATAGGCGTCCTTGGGGCAGCTGGGCTGCTCAGGCCTTCCTGTGGCTCAGTGTGTCCCACATCTACCGTCCTGGGTTCCTTTGAGATACTGGAAGTCTGCATTTGAGCTTTGGCATATGTTCCTGCTTTATGCTTCCAGCAGCTCAAGCAATTCAACTTGGCTTATGTTTTTCATTTCTATTCTGAGTGTCACAGAGGATCATATCCAATAGAGCTTCTTTCATAAATTCATTTTTCAATCTCTTCATTTTTTTTTTTTTGCTCTTTCCTTTGAATGTGACTTGAGTAGCACCGAGTAGCACTTGAGTGGCATTTCAAGCATCTACTGGCTTGAAATGTAAAGAATCCATTTTGGCATGGGGCCTCGAACAAGCACATGTTGAGCTGACTTGTTTATTTCTGAAAGGGAGAATAATAAATTATCCCACCGCTGTGGGGTCTTGGCTAACATGAAACAGTGGGAAAAAAGCTGAGGCCCATTTGTCTCACTTGCACATTTTCCTTTCTTTCCCATTTCATGTGTTTATTATTGGTATTATTGTTGTTATTTTCCAAGTGCTATGAGTTCACAAGTCTCATTCTCTTTGTAGCTGGGAAAACTTTCATGTAGTTGCATTTGGTACATTTATTCATGAAGAATAACGTGAATGGCTTAACATGTCCTTTATCCAAATTGAAAACCTTGTGGGTAGTTTTGATTGATTAGGCTTCTTGGGTAAAGACATCCATGTCTTCTGTCTCTTTTCCACACTGTCCTTCATAGGTTTTGGAGAAGAAAGGTTTATCTTCTGTCATCTGCATGCTGTCTAGTAGTTCCTCTTGTCCCCGGGAATTTGCCCCTTCCGTGTTCATCCTGTGGCCCATGTGGTAAAGACTACCTATGGCGTAATCATAACTTGGCTTCTTCAGGATCATGTAGGTGTGCCAGCATTTCGCGGCTGCTCTTTGGGGCCCTAACGGAGTTACCTGCTGGCTGCCAGCCTAGCTGTCTCACCCTTCTGTGCTGTGCAGACCCCAACCAGGCTGCAGGCTCCCAGGAAGCTTCCTTGGTGGGGTATCATGCCTGATGTCATACTGGAACTTAGGTGGATCCACCAGATGGAGTTCTCTGGGCATCTGGTTCGTACCCACCTGCCCAGTACAGGATGAGTATGTACGGCATTCACATTCTTTCTACTACCTTGTCTGCGCTATACTGTTTCCGCTGATAGGCTCCTAAGCTCTAAGAAATCTTCTGTAACTTATTTCTTCAGTAGCCTTACGCAATTTATAGAATTTTTACAGTGTACTAGATCCAGACTACCGGGATGAGGGCAGAGCTCACGTGTAGTGGTTTAGTAATTACACGCCCTTAATTCCAGCATCACACATTATGGATTCAACCATCTCTGGAAAACAAAGCCTCACTTCATTTTCATGGTGCTTTGAGGGGACATCTAAACACAAGCCGTAACAGAAGAGCAAAAATATGAAGAAAAGAAAGAGAAAAAAAGGTAAGCGATATAAGAAGCAAGCGAAAAGGAGAAAGGAAAATTCAAGTCCCTGGAAACATGCGAAGAAGAAAGAGGAGAGGAAATAAACCAAGAAAAACAGCAGCATAAAAGCAAACAACATGGCAACTGATGAAACAAACAAAATCAGTTCCTCTGTGGCTTTGTGAGTGTGTTTCTTCTGGAATTTCCAGTGTGGGGACATTGCCTGGGTCAAAACATGTCTCTGCTGATGCTGGTAGATAAAGAAGGCAGTCAGACCCCACGCCCATGCTGGATGCAGGCCTCCGCAGGCAGGAGGATTACAGCGGTCATTAGTGTCATGACTTTCATTCCAAGCAGCTCAGACTGGGCCTGGCCTTGGGCCACAGAGGGGGAGGGCCTGTGCCCTTCACTCCAGCCCCTCAGAGGTCTCTTTTCAGGCCGCTCCCTGACTGTGGCTGTCTCTAAGAGCTGACTCACCCAGTCACTGTGGGATCATAACTCTAGGAGCCCTGAAGTGAATCTGTCTAAAGCTGGTTTGAGTCCTGGGTTCAAGCCATCAACCCTCCCTGGAAGCACTTTCTGGGCAGGAAGTTACACTGGAGTCACTCACCAGCTGTTGTCTGTTGAAGGACTCACATCAGAGAAGAGTTTTGTGTTTTGTGCAGATCACAGCAGGTGCTGATCCACTGTTTCTCCCTGAGGACCCCTGGAGTCCCGAGCTTTCATTCCATCTCTGTCGGTTCAGTGTCCTTTTCCTGCCAGCCGTGAACTGTGCGATGTGAAGAAAGCAAATATTAGGGCTTTGAAGATCTGCTCGTAGGTCAAGATGACTTTTATAGTCAGCGCTAACTAATTTTTCAGCAGAGGGTAGGATAGAAAAGTATCAGCAATTTTCTAAGTCATTTTGAAGAGTAACCTACACTTTTCTAAGAGGAAGAAACAATTTTTTTTAGCATTTGAAAATTTAGAATCAAATTAGTGGTAAAAATATTGTGCAGCTAAAACTGTTCTTTTGTTAACTTGAAGTGTGGTATTTGACAAAATTGCATTTTTCTGAGGAGAAAAACAGTGATTAAAGGGAAAAAAAATCACATTTGTGTGTCTTAGGAATCTTAATCACTTGTAGCACCATTCAAAGTAACTTTAAAATGAGAAAACTGGGGCCGGGAAGTTAGCTCAGTGGTTCCGGCGCCTGTCTTGCAAGCGCAAGGGCCCGGGTTCGATTCCCCGGTAACCACATACCATACTGGGCGTGCAGACTCACGCCCAGCAGCAACCAGTACCACATACCACAGTGCCGGGCGTGGTGGCTCACGCCTGTAGTCCCAGCACTTGGGAGGCAGAGGCAGGAGGATTGCTGTGATGTGAGTTTGAGGCTGAGCTCAGGGCCAGCCTGAACCACAAAGCGAAACCCTGTCTCAAAAAAAACCTAAAAAAAAAAAAAAAAACCCATAAAATGAGAAAACTTAGTAATTAGAGAAAAACACTTAAAGAAGTAAGATTTGATATTGCTCATTGAAAATGATTTATTGTTGAACTCTGAACACAGGGTGATAGAGTGACTTAATTATGGTAGGTAATCAATTTATAATTTACATTAATACAATATTGAAAATACCTGGTAGAAGTAATTCCTAGAGACCTGTTTTTATAGTTGATTATCACACTTATTTCCCACAATTACTGACAAGTAAAGCTTGGAAGGATTTTTAGAGCAGCGATCTGAAAACGCTATAATGTCAGTATAATTTTAATATTCATATATCTTGCCTGCAAATAGAAATGACTATCTAAAATACATGCTGATATTTTTCTGTTATACGAGTGTCAGCATATGATCAGAACTGTGATGTTGACCTTGCTCATAAATAAAGAATTGGTTGAATAGGTTAATAGATAAAGCAGAATTTTTGTGTTGTAAAACTTGATCATCAATTTCAAAGATTTTATTCAGCTTAATGAAACAATGGTGAAATAGCAAAGCTTCCATGGTCGTCATGCGTGTTACATGTTGCATGGCTCATACGTGTTTCCATTGGTAGTAGCAGTGCTCCCCATTGGTGAGGTCAGAGGAAGTGCCGCGCCGCTCTAGCACACTTGTGTAAGTTACCCTGGTGCAGGTCTTAAGAGTTTTGCAAGGCCGTGGGAAAGTGTATCCGTGTGTGTAGCTATCGTGCAGAGAGGTGCGGTTTGTGTTTCCTCCTCACTCTGGCTCTCAGGTGAGTTGTTGCTTTTCTATGGAGAATTTGGACTCCAAATTGTCCCGTTGTACCTGCTTGCTATATTTTCGAGAGAGCTCTTAGTTCTTTTTGACAGAGCTCAACAGGGTACGTGGTAAATACACCTGGATTTAAAAAAAAATATGTTTATTTGAGTTTATCTAAGTCAGTGAACTGTTAATCTGTTTCTGCTGCATTTGAAGTAATCTGTCTCCGGGACTCAGTCCTGAAGAATTGAGCGTGTGCTGCTACGTGGAGTCACACTTCTGCTGGAGCCGCTTGCTTCTAAGCCTCCTAGAGATTCCCTTCACTTGAGCACTGGAGCTGGCGGAGAAACCACTCCCAAGGGCTGTGATAGACTCTGGGGCAGGGAACCTATTTCCATCAGGACGGAGGGTGGTTGGTTCTACGTGAGGATGTAAGTGATAGCGTTAGTCAAGTCAGTGTAGTCAAGACGGCTCACAAAGCGCGTTCACATTTTATCTCACCAGCTTTTAGTATGAAATTTTATAAGCCGTAACTTTTCTCACTTATCAAAATGAATAATATCTATCGTCAGATCAATAGATTTGTGAAGATGAAATACTTAGGGGATATAAGTTGTAAATGTCTCTAATAGACTGAGATACTGATTTTTTCATCAGTGTGGCTTTTGCTTCTTTATTACTTTTCATAATTTCTTGAGCGAAATACTAGTACTCAAATGCTGCATAAGACCAGTCAAGTCACCTGGTCATGGGATTGTAGACAGCTAAGCTATTTAAAATATCATAGGCAGACAGACAGGCCCTGGGGAGAGTCAGTGTATCAGGGAAGAGCATGTGACTGGCTGGAAGGTTCGAGATACAGAGAGATGGCCACACCCGCATCACCCGACGTCCTTCCTGAAGGACGGTCAGCAGTGATTGATATTCTCAGCAGACACCATCCCTCTGGGGCTGGGACCAAAACCCCAGCTCCTTCCTCCAGGAAAAGACCTTGTCCCTTCCATGTGTGGTTGCTACCAGACTTGCTTCCCCACTTGGTCCCAGTTTAATCAGTCATAGCTAAGTGACTGTACTTGTCATCTGACTGGCTGACTAGTTTTGTCCCAGGTTATACTTACCTTACCTTATAGTTTTGCTCTGTAAAGCTTTCTTAAGAATGGGAGTCTAAAGGAAACCCACTTTAGGGGGCCCCCTCTGCTTCTCTTGGACTAAAGCTAGCTTCTCTCAACAAATATTTCCTACTCGTAGCCTTTGTTTTTTTCTACGATTCATTCTTCAGTTTTAGAGAATGTGAACCCAGTGTATTGGATATTTAGTAGGTTGGCAGTTATAATATTCCTTTTAAATTATTTGGACGTCCTTATATCATCCCTAATTCTATGCCCTATATCAATATCACAAAACTTCCTTTTCAGTGAACTAAGAGAAACTGGCAGTATAAGTGAAATAATTTATTATATACATGGAAACATTGTTTCAACAAGGGAATAGATAGTTTGGGGGAATTATTTGACTTTTAAAAGAAACTCCTATTTCTCTGTTTTCTACTTTGATTTATCTGTATATTTATATATAAGAGAAACTATGTGATTCTTTTTTCTAGAGATGGGCTCCTAAGATGTTGCCCAGGCTGGTCTCAAACTGGCTCACGTGATTTTCTGAGTGCAGTGGACCTTTGCCTTAGGAATTCAGTTCTCACGGGCTGGTTGTAGCCCAGGTCAGTCAAGTGAAGGTTCAGTTTCTCTCCACAGCCTTCCAAGTTTCTATCCTGAACACAAGCAGATCTCAGTGTCCTTGAGAGACACGGATTTCTCAGTCAGCCCCACACAGGGAAGGATGTTGGAATGCTCCCTCCAGAACCCTTCAAGGGGTGGATCTGTATCTGAGACCATCTGGAAGCGCAAGCAACTGGCATTCAGTCACAGCCTAAGACTTTGGTTGTAAGTTAAAACTAAAGTCCCAGTTATAACTCAAGTTGTTCTTATGTCAGGCTAGTTGTAATTTGTGGGTTACCTGTACCGAGTAGCTAGGGCTGCGGGTGTGGGACGCTGGCCCAGGGGCTCTCATAGTTTGATTGTTTACTGAGCAGAGAGTTGGCTTGTCACATGACATGACATTTCATCCACACCACAATCTTTATTTGCTACTGTTCCCATTTTACAGATGGGGTAATCAGAGCGCAGGGGAATTAAACCAGTTGAAGGTCAGACAGTGGGAAATGCAGCTGAAGTTAGATCCCAGCTGTCACTGCCCTTCAGCACGACCTTGTTCTGCCTCTTCCTACATCTGCTGCTCTGACCAGACCTGCAGAGGTTCATTTTTCAAAACCATTCTTTATTTCAAGCTGATTTTATAGTTCCTTTGAAGTCCCTACAAGTCCTGTGGGCTTTGAGGGCCAATGTGGAGTTCAGAAAGAGAAGTGACTAGACTTAGTTACTTTTTGTTCCTGTGGACCTTCATCCTGTTATCTTAGCTCTTAAGTTCCATAACTATCTCTGAGACAGGGTTTATGGAAACATCGGGAGAACAGAAGCCATTGTTCTGCAGAATAGAAGTTACAGGACTTGCCCTGGAGCGAGGAAAGGCAAAGTGCAAGCAGAACTGGGTTTGTACGCAGAACAGGCAGAACTGGACACCCAGCACCTCAAACAAAAGGCCTCTGTGGGGGAAAAAACAGGCCTGGTTTTCATTTTCAAATCGGATGCGTACGTACTTCATTCCTCAAATGCTTAGTCAGCCCATATTGTGTAGCAGGATATTTTGAAATCTGGAATAACTAGCATTGCGATCTGTTCATTTTTGTCCTTGTTTGCTTGGGTGCTTTTGAAGTGGAATCTCACTGTGTAGTTCAGACTGGCCTTGAACATGCAGTGATCCTCCTGCCTCAGCTTCCTATGTACTGGGATTACAGGCATGTGCCACTGTACCTTACAGTATGTATAAAATATTTCTGTCTTAGAAGAGTTTTCCAGCTTTTTAAATGTATTCCGCACATGCATGTAGCACGGAACTGAGGGGCATGGGAGATGTGTACGTGAGCAAACCCGACGGACCTTCCTCTCGGGGAGTGTGTTCTAGAGCCCGTGGGAAGGCGCAGCAACCAGCTCCACATGAAATTCCCCGGAGCCTGTTGTTTTAGACTGAGCTCCTGTCCTGGAGCCCAGCAGACCAGCCTAACACCCAGAACACAGTCACCCATTGAAAAGTTCCTCCGCACCAAAGCAAAAGTCAAGATATTGTCTGAGCTTCTGAGAAATCAAGAGATAAAAAACCAGACTTCTAAAACAGGCCACTCCACTTGGCATAATGATGTTCTCTCTACTCCTGCCAAAAAAATAATGATGTTAACCAACCACTTATTTTCTAATGTTCCGTCTTCCTGTCTTCGCCGTACAAAGAAAATAACTGAAATGACCAACCTGCTCTTATCAGCTCATCAGAGCACTTATTCTGTGTGTGATGGCACACACCTGTAATCCCAGCATTCTGGAAGGCTGAGGCAGGAGGATCACAAGTTTGAGCACAACCTAGCAATTTAGTGAGTCAGTGAGTCTCTTTCTCAGAAAAGAAGAAGGATTGTGAGCGCAGCTCAGCGGGAGGGCCCTGGGTGCAGCCCCTGTATGGTTGCATGATGGGGTAGGTGTCTAATTGTACAATCATAAGTAAAATGAAAGTCCTTTTAAATTGGTTATAACTTTTTCCTTTGATACAATAAACTCAACACAAATACATTAGATTATTTGTTAGAAAGTTAAGAGTGCTATGGAAAAATATAGAGCCAGGCTTGGCAGCACATGCCTGTAAACCTGGGACTGTGGGAGGCTGAGACAGGAGGATCATTATTTAAATATTGTTCAAGATCAGCCTGGGCTACATAGTGAGTTAAACAGTGAGACTTTGTCTCAAAACAAAAATACAGAACCAAGGAAAGCCGAATGAGAGTGTTCAGGGAGGGTGTTGCGGGCGGGGTTTAAGTGTGAGATCTGCACAGAAGCCTGAAGGTCATGGGGGTTAAGTGGGTTGACCCAGGAGGAGAGCAGTCCCAGAACAGCCAGCAGTGGAGCAAACTCCTCCCCAGAGCAGAGAGGAGGAGGGAGGAGGCCCACAAGCTGGGAGAGCGGGCAGTGGGGCAGGAGAGCAGTGGGCTACTTGCAACAGCTGGAGACTTACCTAGCTAGCATGGCTGGGGCTCAGTCTCGGCGTGCGGGCGTGTGCGCGCGCGCACACACACACACACACACACACACACACACACACACACACTCACACACGTCAGCTGCGTCCTAGAATCCTGAGCACACAGATGAGATCAGCAGAGGTGTGAAAAGTGTACACGGAGCCGGAGGAGAGGAGCACAAGGGCTGAACTCCAGGAGCCACAGAAGCCACAAGAACCAGGCTGGACTGGAGACCAGCCCTGCGCGCGGGGTGGTGCTGGTGGTGCTGGTGGTGGTGTAGAGGCCTGGTGAGCAGGGTGAGAGGCCTGAGAGGCCAAGTGACACGCACACCCCAAGTCAACCACTGGATTTAGCTACGTAGCAGCACTGGTGACCCCCACGACAGTCCGTTTTGGGACATCAGAAAATAATAAGTAGGCCTGAGCTGTGGCTTGGTGGGTGAGCACTTGCTTAACTCGCTGGTGGCTCTGGGTTCAGTCACAGCACTGATAACAAGACGGCTATTTTGGATCCTGTTCTCATAGGACTCAATAAGGCAATGTGTTTAGGGCTTGGGATTTAGCTCAGTGGTTCCGGTCCCTGCTTTGCAAGTGCAGACACAGATTCCATCCCTGGTTAACCACATACAACAATGCTGAGCTGGGTGTGGTGGCTCATGCCTGAAATCTCAGCACTTGGGAGGCAGAGGCAGGAGGATTGCTGTGAGTTCAAGGGTGAGCTCAGGGTCAGCCTGAACTACAAAAGCGATACCCTGTCTCAAGAAAAAAAAAAAAAAAAAAAAGAATATGGTTTGCTTCCTCTCTACTCCTTGTACTAGACAATACAGCACCAGGGAGCATGAGGTGTTGGAGACTTGGTTGTTCAATGACTGTGTTTGGATTCTAGCTTTTACTTGGTCTCCACCTATGGATTCTTGGGAAAGTGTCTTAATAACTCTTCTCATAAAACAGGATAGCACCACTCATAGGTGACGCATTACTGTAAGGATTAACTGACCTGAGTAATGTACAGCACCTATGCAGTACTTGGAACACAGTGAAGCGCTAAGAAGTACTAGTAGCTGTTACTGCTGGAGGTGATGATGGACGATAATACAGGTATTTTTTCTCTTGAATTTTATAATTATTTTAAGCATTGGGATCCACACAGTAGTTAAGTTTGCTGCCCCCTGCTGGAATGTTGGGAAAACTCCTCGGTGAATAGTTAAAATTTTAACCTTTATATAAACAACTTATGAGCTACAGTACTGAGGAGAGGCAGAAGCAGCTGAAAATTTCCAAAACTCGCCGAAAACCTGTTGACGCCCTAACAGGGAAACGAGATGTAGTCCAGTCTCTACCATGTTTAGTCTTACACTTTTGGGCGGAGATTTCTCTTCTCGGCTCCAGTTCCACGCGGGTTGGATGGGACCATCTCCCAGGCCTCTCACCGCCCCGATGCCCCGTGGTGATGTCACGTGGCCTCTGCGTCCACGAGAACCGTATAAAGTGAGGGTGTATTTGCTCTTGCTACGGGCTAACTTCCACCCCTCCGCCCACACAGGGAGAAATCGTCTTTACAAAGACAGCTCCCCCTCGCCCTGGCACTTTGCTCTTCCAATTCCCCAGGCTTTCCTCACCGGAATATTTTCTTCTCAGCTAAACTCCTCTCTCACCTTCTCACCCCACACTGCTGTGGATGCTGAAAGCTTTCCAGTTCTTTCCACCTCTTGGCACATCTATAAAATAATTCCCATCAGCCGGGTTTACTGAGGACGTTGGAGGGGCTGCTCCCGACCAGGGCTGCAGGCTGTCTGGGCCGTTCAGAAGGCTCACGCCTGGGCGCCCCAGTCCCATCCTCAGGGCGCCCTGCCTGGGGAGCACTGGCTTAGAAAAACGGCGCTGTCAGCCTGGCGTGGAGGCACATTCCTGCAGCCCCATCACTGGGGAGGCTGAGGCAGGAGGATCATTGAGTGTGAGAAGACCAGCCTGAACTACGTATGGATACCCTGT
>PVIR01019462.1:0-31926 GCA_004026965.1 Petromus typicus
TTTTTTTTCAAGAAAAGAAAAAAATCTTTTTGAAATGACATCATATGACAGAAGTCTCATATGTGGAGTAGATCATAAAAGAGTAGCCCGGTCTGAAAGAGAGAGATAAAGAGTGAGCCCTTCCACACAGAAAGGGAGCTCTGGAAACTAGTGGCCATCTTTGCTGGCAGCACTGGGGGGTAATGTGCTCTGCTTGACGAAGATATTCTCAAGGATGTTCTTGGGAGAAAACTCTCTTGGTTGTTCCAGCCCTGTAGTAAGGCCACACACTGCAGGGCTAGCTGCTCCAGCTGCTGTGTTCTGGGCTGAGCAGCTGTTCTCCTGAATACTGTGCAGATGTATCAACCCATATCCAGACAGGCTTTTTAATACATTCAGATTTAAAAACCAAAACCTTAAAATGACCCACTGTTCTAAGTCTCCAATTAAGAGAATAATATACAAATATAAACCCTGTTGATCTTAATCTCTTTGACAAACCCAGCCCCAACTTTGTCTTATTGTTTTCTGAACTCAAATCCATTGGCTACCCCTCACCCCCTGCATCAAATCTATTATGTTTTAGTGACATATCCTGGTTAACATCTGTCTTCCCTTTTGGGCTTTTTCCTACATGAGGTTTTTAATCTACTGTTAAAGCAGAAAAAGGGAACCCCGACGATGCTCAACGACCACACCACACACCAGGCAACCCAACAGGAGATTTTATTAAAGGGAGTCTCCAGAGCCAGGAAGGAAAAAGGAAGGAGGTGGGTGTAGAGAGGGAGGAGGGAGGGAGAGAGAGAGAACAAAGAAGAGAGAGAGTAGGGGAGAGAGAGAGAAAGAACGGAGAGAGAGCGTAGGGGAGGGGGTCAGTGATTTATAGGGCCCAGATTTTCTCGCACAGGTCAAACAGAGGGCTTCTTCTTGATAGGTGAGTTTAAAAGTAACTTGGGCCTGAGTGGCTGGTCTGAGTTCCTAGGGGAGAAGATGACTGCTACGTTGTCCCTCCTGAATTTGGGCGTTTATGGAAAGGTAGGGCCTTCACATTAAAAGGGAATGGAACCTGGTAGGGGATTTTGAGTAAAGAGTCTTTGCTGACACCAGACAGTCATATTGTAAGGTTAGGTAGCTTATAACATTGCAACTTTTGTAACATCTACAGCTAAGTAGAAACATCATACTGTCAGATAAGACTGAGCCCTCCACAGAGTCAATACAAAAGATGAAAACACTTTACAACCGTGGCTGGAGACTCACTGGAGTCTCCAATGAGACTGGACCTCTGGACCTCAAGACAAAATGACCAGGCCTTCAACTTCCCCAAAGGACAAGAGAAGTGACAACACCTGGCGTCATGAAGTCTAGATAGACATCACCTGGTGGTCAGTGACCAAGACCTCCTCCAGACCCATTGTTTCCTAGAAAATGTCTTTGTTCATTCCTTCCCACTGGATCACTATTACCTAAGCAATTATACTTGTGACCTTAATGGTTTTTCCCAGCTTTAACTCACGGTGTACCCACATGATTTTTGCTTTATCAAACTTCTCCTAAGTTACCCATTCAGGATCATTCCTGTCTCTCCAGAGCTGTCCTCTCAATAAATATTTCCTACTCTTAACCTCCATTCATTCTTAGATTTTAGGGAACACTAACTTGGAGTATCAGATATTTAACAGGCTGGAAATTTATTATATCATTCAGAGTTCCTGTTTTATCTCTTACGTCATCCCTATGTCCAGGTGAGCCTCTCCCAGCTGCGGTCCACTCACAGAATAGGATGGTAGACCACACCCAAATAAATACTCAGTTCTTCCTCAGAGTCAGTAGGGTTCAAAACATAGACAGAAACTCAAGGTACTTTGCAATCTATTTAGTTTATATGTGTATTTTTTCATTTACATATAATTTCTGGCATGGGATATTTAATGATATTCAAAAGTTATGAATAAAAATTGTTCATTACTTTGAGGCACTGACCCTCCCTTTTCTGGAAGATTACCTTTTCTAGAGAACTGGGGAGAGTCAACATATGAAATGTTTTACAGCATTAGCACTTGTTACTGTTGTGCAAACCTGTGTGCATTTCCCCAAAACTTTTATGTACCTGGCACTGTGTAGGAATGAAGTGTGTTTGTGAAGATCTGATATCATGAAGGAATTCCAAGGGTTGTCTTTGTTAGAGAAAACTGAAAGCAACCCGTGGTATAAGGTTATGCACCAGTGTTAACATAGACCATTTGAGACACTTACTGTGTTTGGGATCCAACACTGTAACCAGACAGTATCCAGGGAGGTCCTCCCAGAGAAGAGATGGGAATATCGCCTCTCTCCCTTCCCTACAGAGGAAATTCACCAACTCTTGTCTCAGGAAACATCTGTGAGAGGCACAGGCAGTATTTGGAGAATCAAGGACACATACGCCATTCTAGGACTGGGGGTGTCTTTGTGATCTTGGAAGGGTCTTCAAGACGATGTAAGACAGTGGTAGCAAACCTTTCTGAGCTTTCATTGATAACAAGAAACTTGCTGTACCACATGTGGCAAAGTCTGCCACCACTGAGCTGGATGTGTGCTTGTAGCATGTCAGGTTGCCCACTAGTCAGCTGGGTTAGGGTGCAAATCGTCCATTGCCCACTAGCCGGCTAGGTTAGGGTGCAAATCGTCCATGCATTTGAAGTTGAGAAACATGGCTCCCAATGAATAGTGCTGCTTCTGAGAGAGTGGGGGGGTCTCTGGAGTTAGGGAATTAATACTTCAGGAAGAAAAGTTCTGGCCTAACTTATCAACTTATTTTATCTTTAAGACTCTTAAGACTTCAGGAGGGAGAAAGCTGGAAGGAAAAACAGGCTTAGGAGTGACAAAGGGATTGTAATTCTGAGTAATTTTGATTGTGTCTTGAAGCAGCAGTTTCCTTAAAAGCAAAATCTAAAAGTTACAATTTCTGTCTCTCTACTTCTATTTGTTTTTTCCTAACCTTCCTCCATATGAATCTTTCAAGGAAGGACATTAAACACACATGTACTTGCTATTTATTATAATTGTCTTTTCATGAAGTGAGCACATCTTAGTATTCTTTTTGAAAAAGAAATAAAGGGCAATGTTTTCAACTATTTAAAATTTGAAAATGCATTATATTATGTTTAGGGTTTTTTTTCCAGTTCACAGGAGAAACTGCAGAAAAGCTGCCCCTGACTCCAGTCCAGGAGCCCCCATATAAGCTTTGCGACTCTGTGCGTGTGAAGGGCTCACTATTGCTCAGTCTGAGGAGACAAGGAGTAGCCTGGTGGCTGCAGGAATATTAATCCGGACGAATGCACTGGAGAGTCCAACTCACAGCAAACCTGGGACTGTGCCTCTGGCTCCTGGGAAATGAGGATACAATGCAGGGTGGTGATTCACTGACAGGCAGCTGCCCTGGGCGCTGTGGGAAGTTAGTTGGGTGTGGATAGGAAATGGTGTGAATCACAGGAAGTATAAATCCTGATAATGCCCTGGGGTGGAGGAATGAGCTACAGACCTCCCCACACTTTGACACAGCCTCTGCTTCTGTTCCTGGGCTGAGATTCGCCAGAGCAGGCAGTGGCATCCCCTGTGCTACCTACAAGCTTCTGCAGTAGTGTGTGGCCTGGCAGAGACACAGAGCTGGGGGGGCGCTGACTAACTTGTGGTTAGGACGCAGCACAGAAAGCTTTCCAGAAGGTTTCTGGGCCTGTTGGGAGGTTTCAGGGCCGGAGTGATCTGGCTAGCCACACACACACTTCCTGCACCTCAGGCTCCAGGTAACAGGCTGATCCAAAGTCAGGAAATGGGAGCACTGTCCCCACTTCACCTTTACTGCTGAAGAGGATGAAAGGAAGAGCTGGGGCTGAAGGTACAAAGAAGGTGTGAAGACGCACATCCACAGCGAAAGCGGCAGGCTGCCCGGCAGAGCCCGGGTGTGAGCCAGAGAGGTCACTTTACATGTTTGGGGGGCCACAGTAAGCAAAGTGTCAAGAAGCAGGGTGCAATTAATTTTCATAATTTTATTAATATGGTATACAATCCAATATATAAAAATACGATCATCTCATGTAATCAGTATAAAAATCATTCATGAGATTTATATAGCTTTTTATCACCAAACCCCAGAGTTTGGTAACAGTGTATTACACTAACTCCATCTCCTGACTTTGGACCTGCCCCTCTTATCTGGGTGCCAAGGTGCAGGGTGTGTAGGGGCCCAGACAAGTAGGCCGAGAGCACACCCCACCTGAACTGAGCCACTGCCGCTGCTGAGGGAAGTGTCTATCCTGGACGGACAGGTCTAGAGGTCAAAGCATATGATCCTTTTTCATTTTAAAGACTGTTATTTTTTGCTTAGTACCAAAACTGAAAGATGTTCAAAATAAAATATTCTTCAGACAGAGTTTAAAAAAAGGACCAAGGCTTTGCTTTCAGTATCTGGTATATGAATGCACACATAAAGGGTTGAAAGTTACATGTTAAAATGGGAACACTGTCTGCCTGTGAGAAATTGGATGAAAATAGATTTTTTTCTTTTCATTTTAGTCATTGAGTTCTTAAGTTTTCCTTTTATTTTCTGTACTGATTATAATGGAGCAACAATGGATAGATTGTTTCTTCTCAGACAGTACAAACAAATATGACACATGTGGACATCAGTCATTGCTGAATGATTGGTGATTTTAAATGATTTAAAATAGTAAAATGAATGGTACATATCCGTTTAAAAATGTGTATTTGATACAAAATTAAAATATTTTATAATACTCTATGTTTATTGAAGATAAATTTAGAAATGTAAATAAAGGATGAAAAAAGTGAATGGCTTGGCTTTCTGAGGCTATTTAAATGCTTATGTACAAGTATAGACGCATGTACATATACATTACATGTATTTTGAGGGTTTTTTTTCACTTTATTCTCTCACACTCCCTGGCAGTTGGCACTTTCTGTAACTATAACATCTTAATATTCACAGTCAACAGAAGGAAGCCCTGCAGAGGGCGCTTCCTACAAGTTACAGAACTAAGACTGCTGCCTGCACTGGCCAGGTTCAAGTCCCTGTTTCCCATTTCTCAGCCATATAACCATGAGGAAATTATATGTCCTGCTCTAGTTTTTCTTTAAAATCTGTAAGACAAAGTGAATAATGTACGAACTGGAGAGGTCTGAATGTCTATAAAGCACTTAGAATGACCTCTGGCATATTGTAAACTCTTTATTCAAAACTAATCACAGAATTAGTTCTTTGGAGAGTCCACCTTAGGTAGAATCCGTTTATCATTGTAACGCTGAGTAGTCTGAAACTGATTATCTGGCCTTTTGAAGAAGTAGCAAAGCATGAGACCACTACGCAGTCAGTGGTGCATGTTTACCAGGTCTCGGAGATGTTTGTTCCTCGCTAAAGATTAGGGAACCGCCCCTCCCCCACCCAAACTTCCGGTCCATGGACGGGTGTTACTGCTGCTCCTCAGGGTATATTCCAAGGACCTGGTGAAGACATGCAGGCAAAGTGTATAAAAATGAGGTGATCCTAGGTTAAATTTGGGAGATTCTTGATTAAGCCAATATAATGAGGTTTATTTTGTGAAGGTCTTTATTATATCATTATGTACTGGAAATCCCCAGCAAAAGGTATAAGATGAAATGTTTCCTATTCTTTCCTTGCTCAACACTTCAAGAGCTAGTACTGTGCCAGGCCCACTTGGGGAGCACTGCTTTATACTTTCTACAATAATTCCAATTGCACAGTACTTTGGAAATGGAAAGCTGGGGTTACACTCCAGGATTTTTTTTCTTTTTTTGGTACTAGGGACCGAACTCTGGACTTTGCATTTGTGAAGAAGAGACTGAAACCACTGAGCTAATCTCTGGACAAAAATCTTTTGTTTTCTGTATTTGCATAATTGTTTTGGGGAAAATCTTTCCCAGTGGTTTCTGCCCTGGAATAAGTGGATTTTCTGTTCAGTGGAATCTGGGCTTTTGGGTCTGAAGAATGTAACATCATGGGGTAATTAATAGTCAAGGAACAAGAAACATAGAAAATGTGTGATAAAAGTATCCGAACCTCAGAGCATTTCCTGAACATTTGTGATGTATTAGTTTCCAGTGCTATGTAGTATATTACCAACCGAACAGCTTTAAACAGCACATTTCATTGTCTCATCATTTCTTTGTGGCAAACACTGATCATGACTTAACCGGGCTGCCTGCTCTTGTGCGATCCCGGGGCTGGGGTCTTAGCAGAGGCTCGACCAGAAGCTTGGCTTTCAGGCTTCTTAGGTTCCTGGCAGAACAGAGGCCCCCTTTATCCATGGTTTCTCTTTATATGCTTTCAGCTATGATCTGAAAATATTGAATGGAAAATTCTAGAAGTAACAAATCAGTTTTAGTCGTGGGTTTTTCCCAGTAGAATGACGGAATCTCAGACCATCGTAATGTGCACTGTCCAAGACTTGAATCGTGTCTCTGTCCAGGGTACCCGCGCTCTGTGCGCCACCTGTCCATCCATCACTGTCACAGTATCCCATGCTTGTGCTCAGGTAACCCTTATTTTACATTATTATAGCTCCAAAACACAAGCATAGTGATAATGGCAATTTTGTTACAGTATATTGCTATAATTGTTCTCTTTAATTATTGTTGATCTTTTCTGTGCCTAATTTATAATTTAAACATTATGAAAAGTATATATGGTGTATATGTATGTATATGTGTGTGTATACACACACACACCCTGCAGGAGTGACTGCCCATTACCTTGCCATGCTCTATTGGTTAGAAACAAGTTGTGGGTCCTAGACTGGCCCTGGAGTGGAATCACCGCCTACAGTGTAGGTCACTACGGGTCACTTCAGGGTGTGTCTGCTGTGGTCCAGTTTCTAAAACCACAAGTGGTGAAGATGTACTTTGTTCAGTGCCGAGTAACATCAAAACAAAACAAAAAAACACAACAACAAAACTACAATTTAAAACTTTACACAAAACAGTTCATTAGCTAAGTTCTCAGAGCCTTAAAAACCAGTCCTTCATGAACAAATCCTTAACCACAATATAGAAAATAATACAAAAATCTCTTACAACAATATAAGCAAATCAAACCCAATGACATATCAAATGAATAACATAAGACAACCAAGCAAAGTTCACTTAAGAATTGGTATCAATTTAACATCAAAAATCAATCAACGTGACTGATCATTTCAACTGAGTAGGAGAGTTCGTATGGCCCTCAGACATCCTCCACTATGTCCAGCTTCTTAAATTAGGGTACAAGGCTACACACCATTTAAATCCACACTCACCATGAGTTTATTGGCCTTCTTATGTCATCAGTGAAATTCTTATTTGTGTCTTTTGACTCTTTTTTGTTGGATTTCTTTTTTCCTTTTTTGAACACTTTCTATTTATGTCCTGCACCCTAGTCTTTTGCAAGTGACATAAATATCTCCCACAGTTTTAAATTGTTCATCCAAAAATTCTGTCTATTATTATAGTAATCCTGTTAAAAGAATTCATTTTAATGTTAGAAAAGTTAAAATCATGAATGACACATTGTTTTCCTTGGTAGCACTGAAATCTGATGAATGATTCCATCAATTATTTCTTTATGTACCAACTGATCTATACTTGTTTATAGTTAAGCTCTTTCTGAATCCCTCATTTCTTTGACTGAATTTCAAAATGAAACCCAAGGATAGCACCACTTCCTGTTGTCCTCACGTGGCTCTCGGTGTAGCTCTGAGTGAATGTGTGTTGTCTGTGGACATGAGAGGAGCTCAGACCGACCTCAAACTGCTTAATGAAGTGGGGTCCTTTTGTAACATACATGTCTATTAAAGACATAGTGCGAGGAAGTACATGTAAGTACTGAGATTGTTTGAATGACACAGACATATAAGCACATATAAAAGAGCAATAATTAGATTATCAGCATAAAACTGGAATTCTAGCCAGAACAAAAGATTCTAAATTATTCTTAACCTCTTGACTTTTCTATTTCTGCATATTAGTACTTGTTTTTTTTATTTTACAAGCAATGGGGCGATCTGGAAAATAGACTATAATTTATTGTCTGACAATCAGTAATAGTAAATTGAAATAATAGCAAAATCTAATGGTATTGTTATTGGAAATTCGTAAGGCAGAAGACGAAGGAAAGAACAGCTTTGTTAAATCAGTTTTTAAAAATTATCTTCACTGGTTCAAATTTATCTAAGTTATGATAGATTAATCTATAATTTTATAATTCTGTGTCTGTAATAACCTATAATTAATCCAATTTATTGAAGTAAATTAAGCCCCTTGTTTGGGGCAAGCAGTTGAAAATAATTATTTTTACTTTTCCAAAGGATTCAAATACCTGGTTACTTTGTAATAAGCAGGGATAAGAAGTAAGAAATGCCTTGTAAAAAAAAATTTGCCTTTGAAAATAGCTGTTATTGCGATGGGGGAAGGGGAAAGAGGTAGAACATAGCAAAGACTCTTTGCCTCATACTGCCATCTACCGGTCAATTTCCAAAGTGCAACTTTGGATTTATTTTTCATACAAATTATGCTCTAAATTTCCGTTATTTAAATTCGTGTAAAACTTGGGATTCACATCGGACTTATGTTTGAATATTAATGAGGTACAAATAAAAATTTCAGGCTATCAAAACAACTGTACGCTTTCCCCATAGTGTGGAAGAAATGCCAATTCCAGAATGTTATTTTAAATTCCCCATTATGAAAATGATTATTTCCATCATTTAACCGTCTGCATGGGGTTACAGCAGCAATTAAAAAGCCCAGCTCTCTATCCTCTCCACAGTTTACTAGATTAGGGCTAAATTAGCTTCATTTTCTTGGTGAAGTGCCCATCACAGCACTCTCCCTCGCTTCAGTTCGTGTGGAGATAATGAAAACTGACAAGTCTAAACGCTGAGCCGCCGCCCTGACCTGGAGCCCGCGGCGCTCTGCGCTCAGCCGGACTCGCCCTGATCTCCAGACGCGCTCGGTACCGGCTGGGGGCGCTGCTGAAGCTGCGGCCGTAGACCTAGGTCACCCGCGAGGGCGGGGGCGCTGCTGTGAGGGTTAGGAGGGTGGGAAGTTGTATTATTTCATAAGATAATGTAAGGAGATGTTGTTCCTCATACATTAACTATACTCCGTTATATACAATCCAACACAGTTCCTCTCGACTCAGCGCTGCCCAGGCAGCACCATGGGAAGCTGAAAGCAGTCTCAGGTTAAACAAAGTCAGTAGGGCCGGAGTTTCCTACCCCGAATGCTTCACTTCAAGATCACATGTAACTTTGCCTTTGACGAAGCTGGTTCCGTGACACCGCTGAAAGCGGGTTGCATGTGCATGAGCGTGTCCCATGGGATGATACAGTTTCGCTCTTTTGTTCACTGGACTTTCCGGAAGTCTGTGATTTCTCCCCATCACTCCCAACGGTTAAGCCTGTCTGCGATGCTGCTCTTCAATGAAAGTTCAAATGTCACGTGATTCACAGCGCCGTGGTGAGGAGAAGCGAAGTGGGCAAAGTTCCCGCAGGATGTGCGTGGTACTTGTCAATGTTCATTTCCATGAAAAGGCACAGAGGATGGGCGCAGGTGGGATGTGCTGTGAATGGGCTTCCCGAGGCGCTCTTAGTGAGCGGTGGCCACCGTGAAACTCAGGATTGGTCTAACGGTGTTTTTCCCGTTATTCACAGTCTGCTTTGTCTGAAAGGACTAACCTGTGACCGTTCTAGAGGTCAGATTCGTAGCAGCAACATTACCTTCTTCTCTGTCACATCAAGGGATTGTGGGTTACTTCTGTGGGAGGAGACAGAAGTGTATAAAATGCTGCCAGAATGTCCAGTAAGGGGACATGGAACATGAGTCAGCCAGCTTCAGACCACGGGGCAGTAACCCCTACACTTTGGGGCTATGCTGGGCTATGGCCGAAGGGTCCTGTAAAGGCTGAGGCAGCTCTGGGGATTATTCTATCAATCATCCAATAAAATATGTCCTCATAAGACATATCAGCACTCTGGGTGGCTGAAGCTGGAGGACCATAAGTCTGTGCACAGACTGGGCAACTTGGTGACTTAGCGACTTATCACCACTATCCACTAGAAGCTGCAAGGAAAGATTCTTCCCTAGAGAGGGTCCAGAATATGTGTGGCTCTGCTGACACCTTCATTTCAAAACCCCTCATCCAGAGGTGCCAGGGACCTGTCTTTTGAGGGTCACTGTTCAACCCAGCCCAAAGCCAGGTAGTACAGTGATGAGCAGCAGCATCCAGGGAGTGATTTGAGATGAGGTCGTTAGCACAAGCCTTTGACATTATCACATACAGACACACACAGAAAGAGGAAATAACCCTGAACTGCTGACTTCTCTGATGGGCTGAGGTACTAATGCTGGGGCAACTTTGACGGAAGCCGGAAGTAGGCACAGGAAGTCCCTCCTCTGGTGCCGCCAACTCTGCTTACTTCCTGCTGCCTTTCAGCTCTCCAACATACACCAAATTTTTGAAGTGTCCACTTCTTTCCGTTTTTAAGACCCTCTAACATTAGTGTATTAATACCCTATACTAAATCTCCTCTGTTAAAATATCTACTGTGTCTTCTAGTATCCTGACTAAACCCTGCCTAAAACATGCCATTGCTCTGAGTCAGCCTCCATCCATAGGGACTTCAGTCAGTCAAGTCAGTGAGAGTTGTTGGCTTAATTAGGAGGAGCGCTTCAGACAAGAGCCAGAGGAAAATGTTAATATATGTCTGGAGAAAAGCCATGATCAAGGCCGAGTCCCAACTCACAGGGAGCTCATGATCTAGCTAGCAGGCCCAGGTAATAAGCAAGTACACCAATCAGGCAGGCCAATTTCCAGACTCCAAAAGTGTGAGCAAATACATTTATGTTATTTCAGTCACTCAGCTTATGATAATTTGTTATGGCAGCTACAGATATCCCTAAAGATCTGGAACAGTGACCATCATAGAGCTAGTACTTCTAAAAAGTTCCTAACTGGTTGACTTCTTCTCTGGGTTTTTTTGTCACTTGATTTATGTTCCTGAAGCATATGCTACCTTTTGTGTTTTAAGGAAGAGTCTGCTTTCCCTTTACATAGGACATAATCCTAATGTTTGGTTCTCTTATTCCAGGAGAATGGTAGAGAGTGAGGGGGATAGAGGGCAGGTTGCAGCTCTGAGGTCTAAATTACCTAAATTACCTGACCTGTCAACAGCAGATCATTTATCATCAGTTCTACATCTCTTCTGTTTGTTTCATGTCAACATATTCATAGAATCCTTCAAGTAGACTTTGTGAAATTCCTTTAGGTCTGACCTAATGAAAACTCAAAACTGCTCATTTTCCTTCTACATCAGGTATCCTTTCATGCCCCTGCCACCCGAGGGGGGTGGCCACACCTGGAAACATTTGGTGTTGTGCTAACTGAGCGAAGGGGACTCCTGACACCTAGTAGGTAGAGACATGGGATGAGACTAGACATCCTGTACTGCTTGGAATATTAATAGACCTGGCTTGACATTTTTATGCATTATTCCACAAAAGTCTAAAACAATAGATGCAGCCTCAAATTGGGAATCCATATCAGACTTTAAACCTTGCTTCTTTGCTGTACTAGGAACGGGAAGTTGGTTAACAAGTTGATGAAGGCTCAGGTGCCACCTGCCAGCTGGTGGTCACCACCATGCACCATGCATTGGCAATGGCACGTTTCTTGGTCAGGCTGCCACAGCATGGTAGAAAGTCTTCAGTGAAGGCTGCACCCAGCACATGCAGTGGTATGAGCTACATTCTGGGACAGGCAAGAAAAGGAATCCAGAAACTCCAAGTCACTCCTCATTCTCTCATAACATAACAACCTGAGTCTAGAATGTTTGACCTGTCTCCGAAGGGCAAGCCCTACCCACTCCAGCTCAAGGACAAACAAGGTGAAGGGCAGGAAGTATGACCTGGGATCTGCTCAAGCAGCGCCCTGGAGGATCCTGAGCTAAGAGGCCTGGGGAGATGGGCAAAGCCAAAGGCTCCTACTTCATAACAAACTATGTAAGTTGTCCCTGACCCAGGCATAGGACTAGTCCTTAGCCAACCAGGTGCCTCCACTGATGTCCTCACCTGCTTGTGGAGTCACAGCATCAGGCTGTCCAGTGAAAGGGGCAGGGACTCCGCATAATCCTCCAAATTGCTCACCCACTAGAGGACCTACATGACAAGGACACCAAGCTGTTTGCAGGCCTTTCTTAACTTCCAGGGCCACCTTGATGCTGGCCCTGCTTATCCCTCCATGTTAGTGCGAGTCACATTTACAACAAAGAGCCCCAGTCCCCCTATGGCACCGCAGTCCATCTTGAGCCCCTCCCCCTCCAGCTCCTGCCAGAGTATCTCCTCGGGCCTTCTTAAAAGAGATCTCCACCCTCAAATAGCCTCTGGGATAGAGGTAGGCATGGCACCTGAGCAGTCAGAGATGTCGCCAGGATGGGGTTGGGGGCTGAGTGCTCGGGGCAAAGTATTGGTTGTAAAGGAGTAGCCCTTCGCCCAAGGAAAGGCCAGTGCAGGTTGTACCCATAGTAGCCTCCTCTGAGGCTGTGGTGGAGAAGGAGAGAGCTGGGCAGGAAGAGGACAAGCCCCCAATGGGCTTCTTCCACCAGCATCACCAGGGCCTGATTCAGCGAGTTGGAGCACTGCAGGTCTGTGGAGGACAGGGTGGTCCTCCTCCTCACACCACTCATCCCGCAAGGAGGGAAAGGCCAAGAGTGCTTGATTTAGTTTGAGAGATTCAAGGAATCAACACAGAACCCCAGCCTGTAGCGTCTTCTCAGGAGACTCTGACTCAGCTGTTTCTCCTCACCACCTGCCCTGTGTCCCGGGCTCCAGCTCCTCAACTTTCACTCCTACTATTATAGGTAGGTAAGCTAGACATCTTGTAGTCGGTTAAACAGGCTAGTTCTCAAAAAGCCCACAGAGAAGTCAACATGGAGGACAGTCAAAGAGACCTTCACTAAAGGTTAGCATCACTAAAGAACAAAACTATCTCACCCATGTTGGATAAACAGCAGTGCTTGATATTCTAAGTAGGCATCGGTCTCCCCAGAGTGGAAGGCCAAGATCTTGACCTACCCCTCCTGGGAAAGATTCCTGACTGAAAATCCTCCTACTCTTGTTATGTGACTTGATTTCTCATTGGATCCCCATCTAGTATTACGTTGTTGAAATCTTAGTGGTTGATCATGGTTTTATCCATTTTGTGATTTCTCATTGTACCGGTATTACTTAGGCCACTGTATTTGCCATGTTACTGGATGAGAATAATTTTGTCCCACTTCACCTCATGGCTTTGTTCCATAAAGGCCCCCTGGGAAGTGAGGTGAGTGGGTCTCCCACTTTTGGGTCCCCCTTTTGTCTCTCTTAGGCAAAAGCTTTCTTTGCAATAAAGTTTTCCTGCTCTTAATCTCTGCCATTCCTGAAATTCATTCTTCAGTTTTTGAGAACATGAACTCACATTTCAGGTATCTAGCAGGTTGGGAACTAGGCTTGCTCCCCTGTAGCAATAGCACTATTCCCAATCACCCAGAAATGTAAACAACCCAAATGTCCACAAAATGCTGAATAGATTGACAGAATGTGGTGTATGCTTGCAATGGGATAGTTTTCAGTTTTACCATGACGTACTGACAGGTGGATGAACCTTGGAAACACTGTGAAGTGACAATGAGCCAGACATAAAAGGCCACATACGGATGAACCTCAGTAACATGTTGTAAATTTTGTGCTATGTGCATTATATCAGAACAGAAAATAAAACTTATGTCTTGTTACCAAAAGTCATCAGGAAATCTTTGTTTGCCTGGGATTAATTCAAATAAAAGTGGGTTTTACAAAGGAGATCTAGGAGACAATTCATTATCTCCCACAGTTTAAAAGCTCAAGGGTGGAGCTGCTCTTTGGACCCTGTTCGGAGCTCCAATCCAGGGTCACCAAGCCTGGCCTTCTCCTTCGTCCCTTCATCTCTTTTCCAGCTGTCCCTGTCCCTTGGCCTGACCCTGGCCTGGAGCGGTGGCTTCTCCTGTTGCAGGCAGCTTCTTTCCATGCAGCAGGGCGAGAAGGCAGCCCACAGACTAACTCACACAGATCTAGACTCCGTCACCAGCAAGGGCCACCGTCCCCTCAGCCCCCTTTACCCCAGTGACAGCAATTGAGACAGGAAATGTTAAGCAGGAAGGAGAACGGGCTCCTGCCACTTCTGCCTGACCAGCTGTGAGATCAACTTCTTACCTGAGAAAAGGAGATAATCACAGCATGTGCTCCTTAGGGTCATGGGGTCAGGTGAGCTATTACCTGCTCCCGTGCACAGACTTGGGCCTGAGACCATGTCAGCACTGTAAGGCTTTGCGTCTCTCATTATCTCTCTTCTTGGCATGGTCATAGCATCTCCTAGTGGAGTTCAGGCATGCAGTCTATGACCCCAGCTACTGGGGAGGCTGAGCCAGGGCAATTGCAAGATCAAGGACAACTTGGGCAGTTCACCAAGACCTTGACTCACAAAAAGGTATAATATAAAAATACAGATTTATTCTGCTTATTTCATACAAAATCAGAAGAGTGATCAGATTAGGCAGGCATCAGCTAGTGAATTCACCTGGGCCCAGAGTGCCAGGCTGGGCAGACCCACCAGAGAAGTTCTCACACAGGATGAAGTCAGTGAGCAGGAAGAGGGAGTCGGGCACCCGGCGGGTGCTCCCTGGATGGCTATGTGTCACCTCCCTCCGCTACAGAGAGTGTCCCCATGGCTCCTCTCCACTCTTCTAGACATCTGTACGCACGTGTAGACAAGATTACTGCTTCATTGTACGGTTTTAAGCTTTTAGATTTATTATGTTATTTGTTCCTTTGGAAACTCTGTAAAATAAAATAGCATTATTATTACAGTCGAAGAAAATACCGGCCAGTAAGTTCACAGCCTAATGGTGTCTGCCTAGGCTGTGATTTCAGGTTTCTCTGAAACTGGAATTCTCAATCCTTCAGCCCTGTCGCCATCTTCTTAGTACCAGTTGAAGCAAGTAATGAAAAGAGAAGAAAAAAATGGGGGCAGTATGCACAGGTGCTGTTTCTACGGACTTTAACATAAAACCAACAGGGCTGTGTCTTTTCTGAGAGCCGAAGAATGTAACCGATTGTGCCTTAAAGCCATCCCGTGCAAGAAGCTGGAGCAAACCTGAGAAACACAGTTCTGTTTGCAGAGCCATTAAGGAGAGTCAATGTTTGTTAGCTTGAATAAATAGTTACACTTTCCTGATTTTAAATTCCTCAGACCCACTGAAAACTCTTGAGAGAGTGGGAGGCAAAAATCTCTTGGGAAACCCGAGACAAGCAGTTCTTGGCTTTCTGGCTCTTCCCACAGGCTTGCTCCAGGACTCAGGCAACAAACGGGCCTTCTTCTGGGACAATGCAAGGGCAAACACGCCCTGGGGCATGAATGAGTTTATTGTCTCTCAGTTGAGTCTTGCTCTAAGCACCCCTAGGTGGGAAACAGGTTTCCAGACAAAGAGAAGGCTGCAGCTAGCTGTTCAGTAAAGTGAAATTTTGCTTGTTTTGGCCAAACATCCCATCTTATTGAAAAAAGGAGACAGACCCTGTTTAAATAAGCCAGTAAGAAGAATGTAGGAAAGTAGACTGATTTCTCCATGTGAAAAAAAGGGTTCTGCTGCTTTCTATTTTGAGAACGGAAAGAGAATGAGGTCAAATAGACCCACTTGAGGGGGGAATGAGGGATGGATGTGATTAAAATGGGTGGTATGCAGGTATGGAAGTGTCATAGTGAAACCTGATTAGAAATGCTCATTTAATAACAGAGTGAAAGAGAAAAGCTGTGGAAAATATTTGGAAGACAATGTTCCAGACAAGGAGGGCTATATTCAGATGAAATCGGACACTTTCAGGATGGTATGGCCATAGACAAGCAGGGATATATTCAAAGTAAAGATGTAAGAATAGTGTTAGGCTCCCAAACAATTGTTCTTTTCTCTTCTTTTCTTCTTTCCCTGTCCTGAGGATCTGAAGCCAGGGCCTGTGCACTCAGTTCTACCCAGGCACTTTTAAAATGATTTAAAATAAAATTTCCAAACAGGGTTTATCTATGTCACTAAGTTGCCAGTCTGTGTTTGAAGTCATGATTCTCTTCCCTCAGCCTCTCAGAATACTGAGAATGAAGCCAGAGACAGCAAGGACCCAACTCTTAAACATGAAGATAGGGGCAAAGAGCAGCTTTTAATGATGCCAGAGTCTCAGTGAGTGACTCTTGTTAGTCTCGAGAGGCCCAACAGAAGTCTGCACTTCCTTATACACATCTTTTCATATCTATGAAGCTTAATTCTGTTGGAGTTTCCCAGCAAGCATGATTTACACAAAGCAGAGCAGCACCTGCACCAAGAGCAGCGTCTGGTGGGACTTTCTGAGTCCATTACACTCCTCTTGTTTCAAGTACATTCCATAAAGAACAGTTAGTGAGCCTAGAGTTGCCCAGCTCCATGCGGAGCGGTGACCTCCTCTCTCAATACTTCAGGTGTGCACCACCACACCTGACTCTGTCTCTGTCTCTATTTCTTTCTATATATGTATCTATGTATCTATCTATCTATCTACCATCTATCTATGTAGATCTTTCTTTCTCTTGGTGGTACTGGGGAAGGAACCCAGGACTTGCACACTCAGTAGGCCCTCGACCACTGAATTACACTCTCAGTCCTCCTTTATTTTACATCGTATTATTTTGAAATTAAAAATAATAGCAATTTCATAGTTTCAGTGATACAATCAGTGCTATTGATAGAACATTCAAACAGCACAGAAATATGATACCTGTCACTTTGGAGTAGGTGTGCCAAGTATATTCTAAACATCAATGTATTCAATTCTCTGGATTGTGCACAGGTAGTTATTGTCACTAACAGAGTTTTCCTGGATATATACAAATGCCCAGAGTCAGAATCTTGTGAAGGTGGCCTGATTTTGAACCCAGACTCAGACAACTAGACTCAAAATTTACATGTAGGACAAGTTTTGTTCATGATTCCCGAAGTTTGGGGAGGATACAGGAGGAAGGAGCGGGCCTGGCCTGTCCAACCTGCCCCTCAGCCCACTAGCCTTGTCTCAGCGCTGCCCACAGGGAGGGGGACCAGCACAGCCTCACCTTCCCACTGCTTTCCTGGTGGTCTGCTGTGAACCCCTCAGGCAAACATGAAGGGCTGGTCACCCTTCACCCCCAGGAAGCTTCTTTTGTATCTTTTCTAGGAATATGTGAATATACGTTCACAACTTTGTACACACACACACACACACACACACACACGTTCCTCTGTGCCCCATGTCTCTTGAGTCTCGGTGTAGGAGCTGCCCTCTCCTCCCTCTTGATGACTGTAAATTTTGGTGGGAGCGCAGTATGGTCACTCCGACACCCCCTGCACTCTTACCACGCTCTGTCCGAGAAACACGGGTTACAAATGGAAAGGAGCAAAGGTTGATATTTGAGGAAGAAGCCAACTCCTTAAGGAGAAAGTAAAAAGTTAGAAAAGATGACAATAATGGTCTTTAAAAAGAGAAAGAAGATAGAACAGGTATGTCAGACAAATAATGAGAATAACTTTATTTTCAGAAGAAAGGAAGTCTGTCGCTGGGTGGAGGCTGGAGGTCAGGACTCAAGCTCTGGGTCCATCCTGGGGATCTGGGACGAGGGGTTTCCCGCTCAGTAAGATGGGGACAGTCATCAGTCTTGTGTAGCCAGTGGAGGACACTGAGCAGCTGTGAATGGCCCTGATGAACTGCGCAGAAGCAAGGCGTTATTACTGTGCCCTAGAGTCTGCTGTCAGTTTTCACAGTGACCACTGAAGTCTGATTCAAAGGGGAAACATCCTAAGGCAATGAAAATATCTAACGTGGGTCTCACCTGTGATCTTGTGTAAATTCACCCAGGTTGTCAGTGAAAATGAAAGTCACAAGCTCCAGTGCAGACTTTTTGCCTTGATTCTTCAAGAGTGAGTTCTGCTCACCGGAGAATTCTGGAGAAAACCATCCTCACAGATGAACTGAAGGTCTGAGTACCACACGACGACAACAGGGGGCGCCATTCACTTGTTGAACGGTAGGGACGGCAGCACCTGCAGCTGCTCCGTGCCCAGCCTGCAAGGCAGGCCTGGCCCTGCAAATCAGGCCCCACTGAAAATTGTCAAAAGGTCCTTGACCCTGTGCTAATAACAAAAGGGCCATGAATTCTGCTCAGCACCTGCTGTGCACTAGAACTTTCCACATATGGTATTTTTTCTTTTTTAATTGAAATTCAAGAAACATAAGGTTCACCATTTTAAAGTTTATAATTCAGTAGCCTTTTACATGACAGTGTTGTGCAACTGGACTTCTCTCTTCCTCACATGTTATCTTTATTTAAGCCTCATTCCAAGACAGCAAATATTTGTTATCCACATTTTCAGGTGGGAGAGAAAGGTGTGAAGAACTTTAGTAATTTGCCCCACACTGGATCATTCCTGAGTGCTGAGACTGGAATCAAATCTATGTCAATCATCCGAAGCCCTTTGAGACTCAGGAGCTCCAGCAGAAAACTACAGAAACGGAACCTTGCCCTTTGCAACATCAACTTCATAGTATCAGTTAAATACATTCACAGGGTGAGGCTGCGCTCCCCTCCCCCCTTCCCATCGCCACCCTCCGCTCTGTTCCTGCCTTTTCTGTAGGTATGTTCTACTTGGGGGCCCAATCACAAGTTTAAATTTAACTACAAAGTCAATCAGCAACTTTTCCTGTAACATATATCCTCAGGAAAAGAGAAGGAAAACAAAAACTTTCCCAGGTTTAAACCCAGCAGAAACACACTGGGAAGAATGTCTTCTGTCCCAGAGACCTGAGTACATGAAATCCCAGTGTTGATGAAGGAGGAGCAGCAGCCTTTCAGAGAGGGTGACCTCTTGGATTACACACCACAACCCCAGGCCAGATGGGCTGTTATAACAAATGAGGACACACAGTCACTCCGCTTATGAAACCTCTTACTGTGAGGCTGAAAAAGCAGCACTCGACAGCAACGTCCAAAAGCTCAAGATGGGAACAAAGCATATTGAGAAAGAAAAACTTAAACAGTAAAAGTCAACTGGAAAAAAAAACAGCCAAGTGAAGTGGCCGAGACAATTTAAAGTTAGCTGACTGCCAAATTTACTAGGGGTGTGAGGAAAGAGAAGAAAGGACATGAGAAAAACCAGACCTGGTTACATCAAATGTATCTCAAACACCCGGCACTGATAAAAGAAGCACAACATAAAACTTTAGTGAGAGCTTGTAGCAGACAGCTAAGTCCAACTAAAATGGTTCTACAAGAAATTGCATCTTGAAGCCAAAGCAAAAATCTAAATGGAAATCAGATGACTTAGGAGAACAAAAGCCAACAAATGAGTCATAAAAAATACCCCTGAAAAAGGAAAGTAACAGAAAAACAGAGAAACATCCAATAAAATGAAGTCTACTAGTTTTGGGTCTGGTCCAGCAGGTTACTGTGGCTGTGTAATCACAGGCTCAGGGGCGAGCTACACATGCTGCGTCCAGCTCAGGGCTGCTCCACTGCTCCGTGGGCACGGGCTGGTTAAGCAGATGGCTTGTGTGGTGTGTGCGCGCGTGTGTGTGTATAGAGCTGAGCAAGATAAACATGGAGCTGCCCACAGCTTAGCAAAGTTATTCTCTAATGCCCAGCCTCCTCAACCCCCAGCTCCCAGTCCTCAGTCCGTTTGCCTGCCAGGCTGGACCCCCCCTCTGTGTGGAGGGTTTGGAGCCTACGGGGACTGAGAGTAAATACCAGCTGCTTCTCTGCAGGTGTTGCCAGTAGCCAAGGTGGACTGAGGCGCTGAGCAGGCTGCTTAATGAGGTAGGGAGGAGGCAAGGAGAGACTGCTAACACACACGACTCTGGAGTATTTGGGGGAATGTTTGCTTCCTCTGCGTTGTGGTATTCTGCGGGAGACGTTGGCCTTTATCGTAGGATGGTGATTGCGTCCCTTTTCCATCTTGCACATGAAAGATTTAGGATCCTCCTGTTCCATGGGTTATAAATCAATTACCTACACCCAAGTCCTGAACTCAGGCTGTGCTTTGGGAAAACCCAATGGAAACACAGTTGTTCCCGCCTCACAGGTAAGGGGCCTCATGGCTTTGCCTTTGCCTTCTGACTTTAGGACTATGAGGACTATAAGGACTCTCATTGTTAAGCACAGCTATATTCCAGGCCACATACAGAGAGGAAAAAGTTGATACAAGCCTAACAAGACCCCCAAAGTTCAGACGTTACTCATGGTACTGCTGTAAGTGATTTTGCTGGGGCAAAAATATTTCTGCCTCTTTTTCCCTCATGCAGACAGAAAAAGGACTAACTGTCCAGACTTCAGAGCTGAGTCGTGTCAATGAGTGGAAGGTGAGCATGGTGGTGCCTGCCCATAATCGCTTCTCTGGGAGGCTCAGGAAAAAGCACAACAACTTCGAGCCTAGCCTGGGCCAATATAGCAACTTAGTGAAACTTTCAAATGTTAATTTTTTTAAGGGTTAGGTCTGTGTCTCATTGTAGAGGTCCTGCGTTCAAGCTTCAATTCTGCAAACAAACAAGCCAATACAAATGCACAGAATGTCCTAAATCTTGAAGCTGCTTTTCAATGCCAGAGGATGAAGCTCCCTGGCTAGATGGCTTCAGAAGTGCCTTTCTGTCAGTTTTCAGAAATGCAAGGTAGGTGTGGTGTTAATTTAAGGTACAGGGTGAAGAGCTAAAAATGCAAATAGTTAGGAAGAGATGCCCGGTGAGTCCAGGAAAGAAAAGTAAGAAAAGACCTCCAAAGTTCAGACTTTGGTACTCATGGTACTGCAGTAAGTGATTTTACTGGGGCAAAAATATTTCTGCCTCTTTTTTCCTCATGCAGACAGAAAAATGACTAACTGTCCAGACTTCAGAGCTGAGTCGTGTCGATGACTGGAGGTCTTTTCTTCCCTTCTCAGGGAAGGCGTGGGAGTGGAGGGAAGGAGGAGGCCCTGGTGGTGACAGGTATAGTGTCAAGTTCCTACTTGGGGACATCGAAAGAAATGGCACTACAGGTGTGTTCTTATGATTGTGGTTACCAGAGATAATTGTTCTCTGCTGCCCATAACATCACTAGGCCTTTTTTCAGGAGTGGAGGGGAAAGTGGATCAAGACAGAATTTTTTCCCCTTGGGATTGGGAACTGAAGCCAAGGCCTTCACACTGACCTACAGCCTAGCCCTTTTTCATCTTTATTTGGGGACTTGCCAAATTGTCTAAGCTGCCTAGGATGGATCTGAACCTGTGATCTGTTTGCCTCAGTCTCTCAGAGTGCTGGGGTGATAAGTATACACCAGTAGGCCTGGCTCAGAAATTTTTATAAGGGAAAATTACTTAAAGAGCTGAATTTTAAGGCTTGGGAGATTCTCAGTGACTGGATTATAATTGTACTGTCTAATTTAATGTTCAGTGGTTAAATGGATAAAGCAGGATACTGAGGCTCAGTACAGTTAAGAGTTTGAGTTCTCAGCGGTGGGTGTTCAGCCCGGCTCTGACTTCAAAGCCTCACATGCCAAGCATGCTGCAAGTGACTCTGAGACATTAGAAAGTGACGCAGTTCTTGCATCTGCCCCTCCCATTTTGGACTGTGCCGTTTAAAGCCCTGGTTTAAAATATTTTTCATGTTGGTTAAAACTATAAAATTAAGGACTTATAGATTCATCAGATTTGTTCCCTTTTTAATTTTTACTCATTGGAGAAGAATACAGTTCTTCCTTGCTTATTTGATTCACCTTCAAAATCTTGATTGGTTCACCCCCATATGAGTGTCTCTCTCTCTCTCTCTCTCTCTCTCTCACACACACACACACACACACACACACACACACACACACACACACACTCACACATGCATGCGTTTGTATGGGTCAGCTGCATTTGTACTGCTGATTAAGTACAGAAGCAGATGTTTGCTCGAGTCCTTGGTACAGAAATGAGAGTCACTGAAATGACATCTGTCATCGCTCTTGAATTGTGTTAGGAAAGAACAACATGGACTTCAGTCTTCCATGAGCACATTCAGTATGACAAAAAAACTTCATTCTCTTCTATAGTAGGCGCCCGGGAACATCATAGCATGTTATAGGTGAAAGCATTTATTCAGTAGTTGAGCTCCTTTTATGCATCATGTACTGTTTTCAGCACTTATGACGAAACTGGATCCAAAACTCCTGCACTGGTGAAGTTATGGAGAAAAACAGAGAAATAATAAACCTGCATACAGAGATGTGTATGGTACATTCAAAGGTGACTTGTACACAGAAAGTAAAAAAGTGAAAGCCCACAGCAACATGAGAGGGGTTGGGAGTGGGTAGGCAGAGTTGCTTTTTGCAATAGGGCAGCCTGCCAATCCCTCATGGAGAAGCTCACTTGGGACTTGGATAGTAATAACATGTAGACAAAATGATTAGGAAGCTCAAGGTACTGCTCTGAGAATGGTGTGGCTTTGAAACTCTGGGTCAGGAGCCTTGCCTGTCGTCTCTTGACTGCGTCTGAGAAATTCCACAGGGAGGCAGCACATCCTTGGGATGATGTCCACAGCAAGGGACACAGAACACCACAGATTTGGTTCTGAGGGCAGTGGAAGGTCTCCAAGAATCTGCCTTTGGCCTGAGAGCGTGTCCAAGCCTTTCTTCCTGTCCTCATTTCAAAATGGCAGGTAGAGGTGGTCACAAGGTTTTTCATAGTGCCAGTAGCAACGCTAGATTTCCTGCCTTGGGAACTGACTGTCCTGCGTGCCAGGTGAATCATCCTGTGGATCCTCTAGATGGTCCCTGAGCTTCATCTGGGGGTGACGTCTCCACTTCTCAGATGGAAACCCACGAGGGTCAGAATCCCAAGTGGAAGTAGGAAGTGGGATACGCCATAATGTCTTTGGACCCTTAGCTGATGGAGGAAGGACTTGTCTCAAAAGCTGTGTGAAACCCACTGATTCAGAGAAGAATGTGGCTGAGTGAATTTGAAAGGTAGGACCTGGAAGACCAGCAGTAAGATCAGAGAGTAAAGAGCCCACAGTAGAGGGCCCTGTGGTGAGAGCTTTCCATGCCAGAGGTGATGGAGACATGCGGTGAATGCTGAGAATGAAAAGTTATTACAGTTAAAGATAGATTGCCATTCATCCTCCTCATTACATTCTCCTTTGCTTGGAAGACCATTAGCCCATCATCGGTTTTCTAAAAGCAGTTGTGGAAAATCGCTTTCCTGAGTCTTTTTGAGGTGTGATCAAAAATACAGTGAGTGCTCCTGCTGCCGCCGTCCAGTGAAAAGGAAGGCGTGTAAAAACATGACGGTATGTCTTCATCCATTTTATACACCAGATCTAGCACCATGTTACTTTTGGGTGGTCCCCAAAGGCAGAATGATCAAAAAAGGTAAACATTTTGCATTGATTCAGGACATCGAGGCAGTCACAACAGCACAACTAAAACCAGGAAAGAGGACTTCAAGGACTGCTTCAGAACGCGGCAAGAACAATGGTAAATATATTTAAAGGAAAGGGGAGTAATCTGAAAGCGACTCATTCTCAAGAATTTGCTATATTTTGTGGTCATACCTCGTATTTCTCCCATCTCCTGTGTTTCAGTGTCTGGTCCAGTAACCAGGAGTGAGAGTGGAGCCGGAAGCTATGGGCGTGTGGGGGTGGCTCATGTGGGAGGCGGGATCAGCGGCTGCTTCCGCCGGATGGGGCTGAGGCGGGTCAGCCTGACAGCTTCCGCATTAGAGCGCGCCCCCAGGCCCAGAGACCCCGAGGTGGTGTGTGTCCAGCGTCAGCTGTGATCAGTACCGTCTGACTGCCTCTCTTTATGTGTTGTTTTCTTCTTTTATACATCCAGTTCTTTTTTTGAGTATTATTAAAGTTGTTCATTAAAATGTGTTTTTCTTCTGCTGTCTTTATCTGAATGACTCTAAAGGTTTCTTAGGGACTCATATTTGGATCTTTCTTAGTCCTCTGTTTATTGGATTTCCTCAGATGACTGAGGTTGAGATACTTTCTGAGGTTGAGATACTTGTTCATTTTAATGACTGTAAGATATTTATGATAACAATAACACTTAAGCCTTTCACAGTCAGAAATTACTGTAAGTGCTTTTTAGCACCAACTCCTCTAATTGTTACATCAACTGAGAATGTTAGTCCTATTTTTCTTTTCCTTTATTTTATTTTTTGGTGGATTTGAGATGGAACCCAAGGCCCTGTGCATGCTAGGCAAGTACTCAATCATTGAATTATATCCCTGGAACTTTACTTAAAAATGTATTTTAGGACAGGATCTCACTGAGTTGCTCAGTGTAGTCTTAAACTTGTGGTCCAGGATCTCACTGAGTTGCTCAGTGTAGTCTTAAACTTGTGGTCCTCTTGCCTCAGTCTTTCAGGTATGTAGCACTACAGTTATGAGACTGGTCTTACTTTTATTCTCATTTTCCAGCTAAGGAAACAGAGACCCAGACATTAGTACACAGCCATTCAGGGGAGAACTCAGGATTGAAGCCCCGCCCCTCTGACCTTACAGCATGATCTCATCATCACCTCTTCACGTAGGGTCATCTTTGATTTGCTTTTCCATTCTACTTTGGTTAAAGGGTTGCCGCAGTAGTGTAAGCACTAGCGGTGTTTGTGGGAATGAATTCTAGCCATCCTTCACCTCCATTCCTCTGTTCTTGGACGGTTGGAACCCTTCTAGCCAGACACGTGGCTGTGCTGCCAGGACTCCTGGCAGAGGACTGTGGGCCGGGGCTGAGTTCTGGCTGACAGGGTGTGTGTGGAACGCTTGCTCCTCTGCTTCATGGGGTCTTGGTGAGGAGGCCAGTAGCCGACACCTTCTGTTGTTCCTCTCCTCCCTGAGTGAGAGCAGAGTAGCTGAACTGTGAGGGTGAGTCTTATTCTCCTCAGCGCTGCATGGACCA
Organism: Petromus typicus; assembly: GCA_004026965.1. Classification (NCBI taxonomy): domain Eukaryota; kingdom Metazoa; phylum Chordata; class Mammalia; order Rodentia; family Petromuridae; genus Petromus; species Petromus typicus. The sequence goes on from PVIR01019462.1 coordinate 25,004, forward strand.
AATCGACCACACCAATGTGGCTTGCTCCCCACGGATATTCACATGCTCAGGGAATATAGTCTCAGTTACACTTGTCTGCTTCATGTTGCTATAAGAACATACTTGAGGTTGGCTCACTTGTAAAGTTTGTTTGGCTTATAGTTCTGATGACTTGAGGGTCCAACAGGGTCCCGTGCCTGCCTCCTAGGATGGCAGAGAAGCGGAAAGGAAGCTGGCTGAGCACAGCACAGAGGGTGGCCTCTTTGTAACAACGCTAAGAAATCACTCAATGCCACAAGATCTAAGCATGTCCAGACCAGGATTAATCCATTCATGTGCAGCTGCCACCACTTACTACCTTCCACTAGCCCAGTGGTGGCACACATGCTACTGTGTTTTTCTTTTGAGACACAAGAGGTTAATGTAGAATTGTTTTTTCTACATTAAAGCCTTCGTCTGCAGATTTAATTGCCATGTCGGCACTTTGCCATCTATAAGTAGGTTTTGTGCTGCAGTCTAACCATCCTGGTTAGAGGTTCGCCATCCCTGTTAGAGGCCCTTGGTCTTAAACTTCCCATAGCCTCAACCAGGCCACACAGGTTCCCTGCACATGAACCTCTGTGGAAAAACATGCATTCAAACCACTGCAAAACGGTTTTTGTTTGTTTATGCTGCTTACTGTATCCCTAATTAATGCAGCTCAGGTGACTTAGTAACAATTATTCAGTTTCTGTACCCATTTTCTGTTCTCCAGGTATTGTGACATACTGTACTGCCAATTCCCACATTTGTATCCATTTTTCTAAATAATATGCTCTTGCTGTTCTCTCTTTGTTAGTTTTGACAGGCTTATAAATGTTTAAAAATATTTTTGAAACAAGGTCTTGCAGTATTAGGCAGTCTGATTTTATACTAGAGATCCTCCTGCATCAGCCTTCTGAGTAGCTGAAATACAGCATGAATTACAACACTTGGTTTATAAACTATTTTTTATGGTTGATTAAAACTACTTTTAAAAGTCCTTCCATTTACTTCCTACTATAGTTTTATCATGATTTATTTTGTTAAATTGACTTTTTACATGGATATGATTCTATAAATATTCCTTGATGGAGAAAACTTAATTTTGCTTCCATTTTCCTTTGTTCTTCCTTGTGCTTTTCTTTCTCTTCGTATTTTTCTTTTTTTATGTGAGTTTTAATTATTATAGTTGCCCTTATTCTGTCCTTTAGTCCAGTGTTTTTATTTCCATCTTGTACCAAAGGCTTTGAGGCGCCTCCGCCTCACTCTGAGGACAGTGGGGCCGTCATTGGTGCTCACACTGCTGAACACATGGCTGAGCCCTCGCGTGCTGCGCTGCACCTGCCACCATCTGGACTTCACAGGGCAGGATGTTGGGGCTGTAGAGCTGCAGGGATTTGCTCACAGTCCCAGAGTCAGCATGTGCACTCATGTCTCTGAGCCTGGATCTACGCAGCCCTAAACCTGGCGACTGGGAGCAGGGTGACCAGACAAGAAAGGTACCGTCCAAATACTTAGAATCCAGTACACAATGGGCACAAGCAGACAGATAGGTCAACGGCCAGGTTAGGAAGAAAGACAGCTGTTATTACCAGCACACCCCAGACACCCAGAGACCCATTTTAACAAAGAACTGGTCACTCACCCTAACAGGAAAACTCAGTCTTTTTAAATTGTCCTGCTGACCAGTAGATGGACCTGGGTATTTTGTTTTAAAATAGAAGAAAATAAGCATCAGGCACCCATCAGCTTCTACTCTCCAAATACAAGATCTGAACTTCCACAAATGAAGCCCCTCACCTTGTGTCTCATAATGAAACAGCAGCAGGGCCTCGACTTTTCTCCTGACGCAGAGACGCCCTTGACGTCGTGTTTCCGGGAGTGGCCCCTCACTCTCTGTGGGACCTGAGAGCATCATTTCCATGTTAAAATTCTCACATTCTGCCCCCTGTGGGCACCCTGTCCATGGCAGAGGAGATTTTGGATGCTAAGATCAAGACTTCCTTAAGATGAATTTTGATAATTTTTAAGAGAACGTGGAGCTTCTTTCAAATCAGAACTGTCTCAGAAAATCTGGGGACCTGTCACTGGGGTAGAGATATTGGAAGTAATGAGATTAGCAAGGAGACATTAATGAAGCAATGGCCTAAGTCTAGCCTGTTGAGTCAGCACCTCCTTGCACATAAATAAATAATGAATTATAGGAATAACATTACTTGGAATTTACAGAATATCTCCCAGCTGTTCAAAAAAACTGTCTCTCCCCAAGGATCAGTCAGAGGAAGTTCTTTTTTAATTATCTTGAATTATTAAGATTACCATTTAATAGTGAATAATCATTTCCTATTGGACTCTCCAAGTGGTTAATTATAGTTAGGGAATAATTTCCTCTGGCTTTATAAATAAACCTGGATATTGCCTAAGTCTTCCCTTTTTAAGACCCCATTGGGAAAATACTACTAATATAAATGAAATCAACGTCTGCACAATTCCCAGTGTAATGGTGTACCGTTACCCGGGTCTATAAAATTAGTATTATAATGTTAACATCTCAGAGCTGCTAAAGGTGGAGGCTGCTAACCTGACTGAACCCCAGGCTATTCCAAGTCCTTGTTTGGATTGACCCATTCTCCTTGGAAAAACCTCAAGAAGCATGGCTCTCTGTCAGTGGCAAGAATGAGCACAGAGAGGTTTAATAACTTGCCTTTGTCACGCAGCCAGGAAGGGCTAGACCTGGGATTTAACCCAGGCTGTCTGTCTCTGCAGAGCACGTGCTCCAGAAACCCAGCAAGAGGTCGGGCCAGCACACACGGCGTGGAGTGACATCCCTTGAAAGGTGCCGGTAGCAAACAAGAGCAGCAGGGAGAAGTTAGGTCATGGTTTACCCATCACCAGTGTTAGGTGTCTCATAAAAGTGAGAGAAAAAAAGCATGTTCTGAAAATTAGGGAAGGGCTGGAGGACCGTATCCCATCTGTGTCTCAAGGACCCACACCACTGGTGAGCAGGGGACGTGGGGATTGCAAGACCTCAGCAGGGAATAGCTTCAGGGACCCCTGGGGAAGCTGCGTCAGGCCACAGCCACCTCGCCTCTGCTCTGCCACGTGGAGGGACACAGAGAGCCCCAACTCCAAAGAACCAAGTTTTCAGTTGCTGTCAACCAGAAGGTCCATACTGACTGGTACGGACAGACTCTGAATGTGCTTCCTCAAACATTGCCCTCTGTACACAACCTCAGGACCTTTGAATAACCCTGGGAGAAGAACTTAATTCCTGATATAGTCTGACTTGATGGAAGTGAACAGCTGAACTTAATTTTTTTTTAAGGGAGAAACAAATTATTTTGGGTGGGAGTATCAAGGAAACATGACTGGCTCTGTTCTGATAATTTTGAAAACTAAATGAGAAATACATGGAGGTCTGTTGTATGGATTCATCTGCTTTTGCTTCCATGTATAATAAGGAAAAGATGTTTAAAAAAAAAAGAAATTTGCTATTTATTGTGTGTGTCAGGTTGTGGTTGCACCAATCCAGAAGGAATCTAAGTATGTCTTGCATATTGGATTTTGAAAGATGGAGACAAATGATCGCTACTCAGGTAGAAACTCCACAGCCGACACCCTCTGCGAAGTGGACCCCACTCCCCGTCCTTGCTCCGTGTGGCTAATACGTGCATCGTCCCCATTTAGGCTTTAAAGTACCGCATCCTGGTTCTCAGTCACCCAAGACACATTATAATCTCTGTTTTCAAGATAAAATCAATCAAAACAAAAGGATCCAGGTTTTTCCAGATCCCCATCAAAACAGAAGAGAAGCAGGTAAGCAGAGTCTAAATCCTAAGCCACACGGTCACCTTCCTTCACAGATCCCCGAGGGCCTGGCACAACGTCGGAGCAATGGGACCTTCAGTCTCTCTTCATTAGCTGCCCCTGGTTGGCCAGGGAAACAATCTGAAGGAGGTGGATGAAAATTAATTTACATGAACACCCTACTCCGCAGTTCTCTCTTCCCCCTCCCAAATTTCTTCATTTCCATTTAAAGACAAATCCTCCAAGTGAAGCCCTGTTGGCCAACGCTCAGAGAACTAGAAAGAACTGGAAAAATATGTGTAAGAAAACACTAGTCTGGGACTCAGTGGATCTGAAGACCTGCCAGCCAATTTCATGGAGGGTGTAAATCTAAAGCAATTGTTTCCTCAAACTTCCAACTATGAGGGCAGAGCAAGAGAGGACTGGTCACTATCAAAGTCTTTTCCATACCTAGAACACACAGTTATCTAGTGTTTGGATGTGGAGGGGAGGTTTTGTATATTTGGAAATGGGTACAGTATGTGGCTTACTTCTTTTCAACTTTTCTTGGGGGATCTTGGGAGGATTTTTTAACTTCAAAAAAGTTCCTTAGTCTGTGCTGGCAGTAGATGCCATTTATACTCACCTTGTGGACTGGATACAGAGCATACTACAGCATATTTCTTTCTCGAATCCCCTTCACTTTCCCTCTAACTGCCCTATCCCAATTTATCATTCTATTGCTATCATCAGTCTTAGCACATGTCAGAGGTTTTCTCTTTAGCTAAATTCAGCTTTAGAAACCAGAGGTGGAAAAGATTTCCCTCCACTTCTCTTTCCTCTTCCTTATCCCCTAAACTGTGTTATCTATTTAATATCCTCCATGCCGCATGAGTATAGAGCTTCCCGAGACGTCTCATGACTAGTCTTTGCCTTCAAGAGCGGACGGCTCTTTACTCTCTGTGTCCCTTTTCGAAGCAGAGAATGTTCCCCAGGCTTTGGACTAAAGTTAAATGGATTTGTCACTGGAGACCTATGTAGGCAGGTGACAGATGTAGTTAATTTCTCCCTTTCTTTTTTTTTAATTGAAATCTTTATTGGTACATACATATACACATCATGATTGCATTCAACAATGAGAATTTGTACCAGTATATGACACAACTTAATTCTCATTTTTTCCCATAGCCCTACTCACCCTACCACCCCACCCCCTGTATACATAAACTTTGTTTCCTTTCTTTTTTGTTATAATCTCATTATTTTTCTCCCTTCACCCTATTTCACTTTGAGAATTTTCTATTTCACAATATATAACATACAATTTCTCCCTTTATTTTCTTCTTCCCCTTTTTTTTCTATTTTCTTCCTTTAAAATAAATTACATAATTTTTAGAAAGAATGTGGAATTTGCTAAGATCATATTTATCTTTAAACTTGCTTAGTGAAATAAAAATTGAACTTGCTATAGTGAAATAAAAGAGTAATCGCATTACTACATGTGGGGTTGGTTGTCCTGACTGGCAGAGTGAGTTTGACTTTTGTGGGGTTTGAGGGGAGCCAGTGAGCAGCACTGCAATCTTCCCTTGTCTTCTCCCTGTCCTTGACCAGTGGGAAGATGGACTCATAGGAAGGAGATGGAAGGTCAAGACACAGGCACTTTTTATAAAACTTGTTTGATGAATGTGGCTTGATATGCAGCCACTTTGGGGTCTCTGAAGTATTTTACCCAAGTCTGGACCTTGATGTGTCTCACCGCAGCCTTGATTCATATTCCTGAAACTGCTGCTTTATTCACTGCCTGTGTGAGAGAGAAGGAAAGAGGAACTTCTGTCCTCTGAGGTCCGTAATTACTGTCTGGAAGTTGGAATGGACTCTAAAATAGCCAAGTGCTTGCAGATCCACAAGCAGAATGCTGAGTAGGCAGCACACTGCTGTGGTCTCTCTCCGGTGTGTTCTGAGTGCTTTCTTGGTTGTAGGCATCTGAATTCAGAGATGAGAACTTCAGAATGGGTCATGGGGCAGTGCCAGCTGCCCCATCCCTGAAGACATTAGAGTTGGTGGGATATGACTTTCTTATCTGGGAGAGCAAAGCTGAAGGCCAGGGGAGGCTGAGCTTGAGTACATCTCCTTGCAGAAGAAAAACATTGCTGGCACAAGAAAAACATAGATGCCACCTGGCTTGTCTACTTCTCCTAGGCAGAGGCAACAGGCTACCTCCAAACATTTTTGCCTATTGCACCAAACATCTGGGCTCACAATAACAGAAACTATCACAGGATCCACTGTAGAGTGTATTATTTATTGAGCACTTACTGTATGCTCACCCAAAAGATGCCAGTGTTGTACAATCCTACTAACTCTGTGGGCTAGGTACTATTACTGTCCCTTTTTATAGAGAAAGGAATGGGGGTTTAGACCAGTTGTGACATAAACCCTTGCCCTAGGATTCATCTATAGCTAATTTGGGATCCTGACTCCAAAACCTGAGCTGAGGTCTTGCAAGCCTGGGTTTGTCATACCACCCAGATGGGGAGAATCCAGCCTGTGGGAAAGCAGATGCTCACTTCTGAGACTTACTCTGCCAGTCTTCATTGTGTGCTGTGGGCAAGTCACTTCTGTCTCAGAAAAGGGCCCTGTATCAAAAGTCATCAACACGTTCCACTTCTCAGAGCTTGCACGTGGACTTCAAGAAGATTATTTTTTTGTTGTTGTTTAACTTTTTCGGGGCAGTTCTAAGAATCAAACTTGGGCTTTTATACTTCCAAGGTAATGGTATCACTTGAGCTAAATCCCCAGCAGAGGAGAAGATTTTTTAATGATAGTAGCACTGTGGACATGTTGATGAAGCACAAGATATATCATCTTCAGTTTTGTTTCTGTGGTATTTACTTGGGACTGAATGATAGATGCTGAATAAATGAATGAAATGAAAGTCCCTATAGGTTCAAGACCTAAAAACAGAGAGAATTCAGTAAGAGCTTATTTTAGTTCAAACATCTTTGATAACAAACCATCAAGGGAAATGCAGACACACACGTATACACACACACATCACACCCTATATACTGCAAGTGATTCTCAGATCTGAGTGTGACTGGGTAACCTGGCAAAGCTTTCAATGAGGGCCAAGGACT
>PVIR01019463.1:0-31931 GCA_004026965.1 Petromus typicus
AGGCCTACATCCAGAAAATGGAGCAAGCTCAAATAAACAACTTAATGTTGAACCTCAAGCAACTAGAAAGAGAGGAGCAAAACAAACCCAAAGCTCGCACTAGGCAAGAAATTATAAGGATCAGGGCAGAAATTAATGCAATAGAAACCAAGAGAACGGTTAAAAAAATGAATGAATCCAAAAGTTGGTTCTTTGAGAGGATAAACAAAATTGATAGACCCTTAGCAAACCTCATTAAACAAAGGAAAGAAAAGGCTGATATCTATGCTATTAGGAATGAGAACAGAGAAATTACTACTGACCCAGAGGAAGTCCAGAGGATAATCAACACCTACTTTAAAAATTTTACTTCAACAAAATGGAAAATGTAGAAGAAATGGATAGATTTCTAGACACATATGAACTCCCAAAGATGAATGAAGAAGAAATAAAAATGTTAAATACCCAAATAACAATCTGTGAAATTGAAAATGTAATTAAAAACTTGCCAACAAAGAAAATCCCTGGACCTGACGGTTTTACTGCCGAATTCTATAAAACTTTTAAAGAAGAGTTAGTGCCTCTACTTCTGAAACTTTCAATGAAATTGAAAGGGAAGCAGTACTCCCAAACTTATTCCTGGAAGCAAACATTACCCTGATTCCAAAAGCAGAGAAAGACCCAACCAAAAAAGAGAACTACAGGCCAATATCTCTAATGAATATTGATGCCAAAATCCTCAATAAGATCCTGGCAAACAGAATAGAGAGAATTATCAAAAAGATTATACACCCTGACCGAGTTGGATTCATCCCAGGTATGCAAGGATGGTTCAACATACGCAAATCAATCAATGTTATATACTATATTAACAGGCTTAAGGACAAAAATCATATGGTCATCTCAACTGATGCAGCAAATGCGTTTGACAAAGTACAACACCCATTTATGTTCAAAACTCTACAGAAGATCGGAATAGATGGTCTCTATCTCAAACTAATAAAGGCTATCTATGAGAAACCTACAGCCAGTATCATACTAAATGGTCCAAAATTGAAACCTTTCACACTAAGATCAGAAACAAAACAAGGGTGTCCTCTCTCACCACTTCTGTTCAATATAGTTCTGGAAATATTAGCCATAGCAATTAGGCAAGAGAAAGAAATAAAAGGAATAAAGATTGGAAAAGAAGAAGTTAAATTGTCATTATTTGCTGATGACATGATACTCTATCTATAGGATCCTAAAAACTCAGTTAAAAAACTGTTGGACCTAATTGCCAATTTTAGCCGCGTAGCTGGTTACAAGGTCAAAGTTCAAAAATCAATAGCCTTCGTATACACAAACAGTAGACCCACTGAAATAGAAATTGGGGAGTCAGTCCCTTCCATAATAGCACCCCCCAAAATAAAATACTTAGGAATCAATCTAACAAAGGAGGTGAAAGACCTCTACTCTGAAAACTATAGCACTCTGAAAAAGGAGATAGAAGATGATATCCAAAAATGGAAAGACATACCTTGCTCCTGGGTAGGAAGAACCAATATTGTCAAAATCGGTATACTACCGAAACTACTCTACCCATTCAACGCAATCCCAATTCAAATCCCAATGGCATAATTCACAGATCTAGAGAAAAAATTTAAACTTTCATCTGGAACCACAGAAGACCTAGAATAGCCAAAGCAATTCTAAGCAACAGGGACATCGTGGGGAGTATCAAACTCCGAACCTGAGACTATACTATAAAGCCAGTGATAAAAACTGCATGGTACTGCAAAGTAACAGACTGGAGCATCAGTGAAGTAGACTAGAAGATCCAGAAACTACTCCAGATACACTGAGCCACCTCATCTTTGACAAAGGAGCCAGAAATCCTCAATGGAGGAAAGATAGCCTCTTTAACAAATGGTGCTGGAAAAACTGGGCTTTAAGTTGCCAAAGACTAAAACTAGATCTAACTCTTTCACCGTGTACCAAGCTAAAATCAAAGTGGATAAGAGACCTAAATATTAAAACAGATACTCTAAACCTGTTGCAAAACAGGTTAAGTAAAACTCTCAAAGACATTGGCTTAGGGAAAAACTTCATGAACAAAACTTATCTAGCACAGCGATTGGCTGAACAAATCAACAAATGTTATCTCATTCTTTTAAAAAGCTTCTGCACAGCAAAGGAAACCACCAACAGAGCAAAGAGGCAACCAACAATGTGGGAAAAAATCTTTACCAGCTGTTCCTCAGACAAAGCGCTACTATCTAAAATACATAGAAAGTTCAAAAAAAAAATCATCCCACCCAAATTTAAAGACCCAATTCAAAAATGGGCATCTGAAACGAGCAGAAATTTTTCAGCGGAAGAAGTAAGAGCAGCAGGTGGTTCCGGCGCCTGTCTTGCAAGCGCAAGGGCCCGGGTTTGATTCCCTGGTAACCACATACCATACTGGGACTCACGCCCAGCAGCAACCAGTACCACATACCACAGTGCCGGGCGTGGTGGCTCACGCCTGTAATCCCAGCACTCGGGAGGCAGAGGCAGGAGGATTGTGATGTGAGTTGGAGGCTGAGCTCAGGGCCAGCCTGAACCACTAAAGCGAGACCCTGTCTCCAAAAAAAAAAAAAAAAAAATTTTATTTGTTAAAAGTTTTATTTTACATGTTTACTATACATAATGATTTCATTCATCTTAGGAAGTTGGTGCATCTTGATCAGTTTTCCTACTTTGCCCCAAGCCTTCTTTTTTCTTCCTTTGCCAGATACTTTCCTTTGCTGCGCAGTTTGTCTCCCTATTTCCAACCAATTCTCTTTTATTCTGGGGCACATTATTTATGTTTGAGTTCTTTAATATCAGAGAAACCATATGACATTTAACCACCTGCCTAATTAGTTTGACTTATTATTTTAGTCTCAAAAATCATTCATTGTTCTATAAACAACCCAGATTTTTCCTTCTTTGTTGCTGAGTAATACTTGATTGTATATGTGTACTGTGTTTTTCTTCTCTATTTACCTGTTGATGGGCTTATATGCCAATTTCCTAATGCTGCTATCATGAGCTGTGATGCTGTAAACATGGGTAAGAATGTACTACTGTAATACAGTGACAAATATCTATTAGGGAGATAACCGAAAGATGTATGGCTGAGTCAAACAGAATTTCTACTGAAATTCTGAATCTTCATAATTATTTCCATAGTGACTGAAGTAGTTTATGTCCCTACCAACAACACACAATTTTCCTTTCTTCCCATAATCTCTAGCATGTGTGGATTATGAATCCTTGATAGTATTCAATTATGGATTTATTCAATTATTCAATCATGGATTTTTTTTCATATCCACGGCTTTACTTACTTTTTCTATGTTTCTATCTTTAATCAATAGAAATTTGATGAGATAACAAGCAGATTCTCTCTGAATGGTTGTTTAGTTTTCTTTCCTCTCTCTCTCTTTACTCATTTTATTTTTCAAGAGCTCTCAAGGCCCGTTGGTCAGAGGTCCAGCTGCTCCTCCACCCACTCCTGCTTGCCTTTCGGATCTGACTTCGAGCATCTTTGTTTTCCTCAATGTCAAGTACGAGACTACTGCTGGTGACTCAGTGCTGAAGCCTACAGAAAAATAGGATTTTTTTTCCTCATTTGACTCATCGCCTCTGCCATGATTGAGTTCACTCTTGTGCAATCTGAAATCTGAACCCTCGCTATTGTACTTCACTGCAAGTCTGAGTGACAGCAGGATCCCTGTGCACACCGATTTCCTGGTTAGCTGAGAGCAGGGCAAGTTTCAGAGAAACATTGGATGCTCTTGGAGTCACTGGACCTGCAGCTCCTGCGTTTCTTTAATGTCATCAATTCGCAGAATGGAGAAGCTAAGCCAGTCCCAAGAGTGATAAAATCCTTAGTCACATGATATTCAAATAGCTCAGTATAAGAGACAAGGAGGAAAGTTTCAATTTGGCGAGAGAATAAGTCTCCCTATATATCATAAATATTGGGTTACAATAGTTTGAACATATGACTTCACAAACTATGAAGGCCAAAAAGGAGATCTTATTATTTATTTATTTATTATTACTTTAAATTTATTTCACATTTAAGTTATACCAGGGGATCTTTTCAGTAATGAATGGGAAAGAACACCTGCAACTCAGAATTCTAGATAGTGAAATTGTCCTTCAAAAAACAGTAAACAGGAAATTTTGTGCTACAACTAAAAATATTTGTCAGTAACTTCAAGTAATGCAACAGGAAATTTTAGGGCTAAAGAAATTGAGTTCAGGGTATAACTTTAAAATCTGGGAGGAATTAGTAACATCATAAATTTAAAATGTTTGCGTAAATTTTAACAATTTTTTCTCTAAAGCAGGAATAAATAAAAATAAAAGCCAACAAATGTGTTTAAAGAATGGGTACAACAAAAACAAAAAATGTAAATGTTATAAACAGAGTTATTTAAAATAAAATTTTGCTTGATGAACCAAAGTCTAGAAGTGAAATTATCAACTAAAAATGACCAGAGAAATTAAATAGAAAATAATAGAGGCTATCCAATATGCAAAAGAAAAAGAAAATATTTTGAAAAAAGTGAACAGAGCCTCTGTGACATGTTAGATGATAGAAAAATATGTAATATATATGTAATAAAGCAAGATAGGAATAGTAGCTTTCAAAAGGAAACATACCCACAGTGTTCTTCTTTATGTGGACATTCAAAGATATTAAGGGGAGGTCACAAGTGTCCTATCCCATGTCTTGGGGCCCAAAACGCCTTCTCTGCCAGGATCTTATCTTGGCACTTCAGTCTTAGTTCTGTCTACCCATCAGCTATCAGAGAGTCTTCGTTTGTTTTTGTGGGACCCTTCTAAATTTCACATTCTTCAACTGTCTTCAAAGTTTCATCATCTCAAAAAAGCTGAAATGTTTTTATTCTTCCTATATTTCATCCTTTCCTTAAACCACTGGCATCTATCTGTTCAATACAGTGCTGGCAACATTAGCCACAGCAATGAGACAAGAGAAAGGAAAAAAAAGGAATAAAGATAGGCAAAGAAGAAGTTAAACTGTTATTAATTGTGGATGACATGATACTCTATAGAGAAAAATCCTGAAAACTCACCAAGAAACTACTCGATTCAGTCACCAAATTTAGTAGCATAGCTGGATACAAGGTCAATGTTCAAGTATAAATAGCCTTTGTTTACATAAATAACAAACTCACTGAGAGAGAAATTGAGGAATCAATTTATTTCGCAAGAGCATCCAAAAAATGAAATATCTAGGAATCAATCTAACAAAAATAGGTGAAAAACCTCTACTCTGAAAACTACAGTACTCTGAAAAAAAGGATCTTGGGGAGGCTATCAGAAAATGGAAAGACATCTTTGTTCGTGGGTTGGAATAACCAATATCAAAATGATTATACTGATACAACTACTATATAGTTTCAATGAAATGCTGACTGAAATTCCAACAGCATATTTCACAGATCTGGAGAAAATAATCCCAAAATTCATCTGGAACCAAGACCCAGAATAGTAAAAGCAATTCTAGGTAACAAAGCCATGGCAGGAGTTATCACAATTCCCAACTTGAAACTACATGCAAAGCCACTGTGATAAAAACTACATGTTACTGACAAAGTAACAGACCTGAGGATCAGTGGAACAGATAAGAAGATCCAGAACCATCTTCACATATACTAAGCCACCTCATCTTTGATAAAGGAGCCAAATATCCTCAATGGAGGAAAGACAGACCCTTTGATAAATGGTGCTGGAAAAACTAGACTTTAATCTACCAAAGACTAATGGTAGGCCAATCTTTTTCACCATGCACTAAACTAAAATCAAAGACAGTGTGAGTGTTGGAGCAAGAGACTGAATGTTATTGTTTAAATCTAGAATATGTTTCAGAATCTCATGTGTTCAGAAGTGGTGCCTTGGAAAAGTGAATTGGATAGTGGAAAAACTACATTTATCAGTGGATTAATCCACTGAAAAAGGCTGAGCTAACTGCTACTAGGAGATGGGATCTGATTGGAAGATGTGGATCATGGGGCCATGACTAAGAGGGGCATAGCTCCCTCGCTCCCTCTCTCCGGATTCTCCCATCTTTCTGTTTCCCACATGATGAATTTAGCAGGTTTCCTACACTTCTGCCATTTCTGCCTTGGAGGAGACCACATGAACTGTACTCATGAGCCAAAAGGAGCCTCTCCTTCACATTATCCATGTTTAGTACTTTGGCGCACTGACAAGAAAGTGACTAAAATGGAGATTGATGCTTAAGTAAAAAATAATTTAAGAGTGAAAGATGTTTTGTCATTAATTCCCTTTGTGACAGTTGTCCTCACTTTGAACACACATCACATGGTTTTGCCCTTTTCTGAAGTAGTTTTGGGAGTCTGCCTTTGTATAAATCTTTAATAAGAAGTATGGAGAATTCAGTGAATGTCACTGTTGATTTCCACCCAAGAGAAATGCAAGATCATAAAAATATTATGCACATTGAACATACATTGCTGTTGTTTTGGAAATATTCCTCTTGAGACAAGTATGATTATGTGATGTCATTTATGTAATCCCTATGGTCTCTAATAAAAATGAAAACATTGCCTATTCTGTCATTGTGCTACAATCTGCAAAAGTAGCAAGTTCAGAAGCCAAAGAAGAAGAAGAACAATTTTACTTGTGATTCTAGGTATGATGATTTCATGATACCTGTGGAAATATCTTCTGGGAAAGATCTTTTCCTGAATTGTGAGAGCTCTATTAGATGACTGAATTCCTAGACACTGTTCACCTTTGCTGTTATCTATGCAGTCATCTGACTTTGAGCCCATGAGGAGCGGAAACCAGTCCCTCTGCACTAAATTTACATTTGTGGCTTTTTCTTCTTTAGAAGAGTTACAAATTGTACTCTTCATTGCTTTCTTAATCATGTATTTATTTACTGTGGGAGGAAACCTCATCATCATCTGTCTGATCTGGGCCACCCCTGCCCTGCACACCCCCATGTATTTCTTCCTGGTGAACCTCTCCTTTTTGGAGATGTGCTACATCACCAGTGTGGTGCCTCAGATGCTGGTGCACCTACTGATGGAGGACAAGACCGTCAGTGTGGGGGCCTGTGCAGCCCAGATGTACATATTCGCCATCTTGGGTTTGACGGAATGCTGCCTACTGGCAGCCATGGCATATGACCGCTTTGTAGCTATCTGCTACCCGCTGTATTACTCTCTTCGGATGAGCCCTTCTGTCTGTTTGACACTGGCCTTGGCATCATGGATCACTGGGGGTGTGGTGGAGTCAGCTCAGATCAGCTGGATCTTCACTCTGCCCTTCTGTGGAACAGGAAAGATTGAGCACTTCTTTTGTGACATCATGCCTGTCGTGAAACTGGCTTGTGTGGATACTTCCCACCTTGAGATTGTGTTTTTTGTTGTTTCTATGCTCTTCATTATGAGTCCTTGTTTCCTCATTCTATGCTCTTATATACGCATTCTTTTGGCAATCTTGAGAATCACGTCAGCAGCTGGCAGACGCAAAGCTTTCTCCACGTGTTCCTCCCATGTCCTGGTTGTCTCTCTGTTCTATGGCACAGCCTTGTTCACTTATCTGCAACCCAAAACTGTGCACACTCCAGACACAGATAAGGCCACTGCACTCATGTACACGGTGGTCACACCTGCTCTGAATCCTGTCATCTATACTCTGAGGAACAAGGAAGTGAAGGAGGCCTTTCACAGGGTAACTCATAGGAACCCTCTTAGACAAATAGCCTCACCTGTCTATAGTGGCTGAAACTGGTACTACTATGCAGAGACATTGTCCAAGATTTTATGATCTCTCTGGCAACATACATTGTCCCTGGTATTTTCACACCTTAGGAGCCAGAAGATACTTGGATTTCTTTCCTCCTTTTTGATACATTAAGACAAAAGGAATTATGAAGTAAAATCATTGAACAGTTTAATTATGTGTTCACTCGTATATATTTTCTGAGTACTCAATGTAGTGGCTATCATTCTTTTTCTTATCCAGTGAAAATATTGTGGTCAGTATGTTTGTTAGGATTTTAACAGAATAAAAAAGTACTCTTCTTGAGTAATGAAACAAGAAAATAGAACAATAAGAAATACTTTTGTAGTAAGAAATGTAGAATTTAGCTTCTTAATTAGATTATACTCCATCACTCTGCTCTCTGTATACTTTAATATTTATAACTCTGCAAAAATCAATCATTTGAAAACAGAAGTGAGTAATGCACATTCTGACTTAAATTGCAATATTTGAATTATAAATCCAGTGAGAGATATTTATTACTCATGAAACACTAAATTCCTTGCTACTTTTATTCATTTATATTTTGCTGTTTTTTTTTCTACAACCTATATTTGGGAAAGTTGTCATGTTACTTTTTTTATACATGTGATAAACTCCCTTTAGGTGAATTGGGGTGAATATAGATTTCCTTTGCCACTGTGCATGTATCTCAATTCATTAGCAATATCATGTTTGTTAATTAAATAATAATGAAAAAGACCACTATGAGAGATGAACTCAGCAACTTAAATAAATGTTGTTTTTATGGTAATTTTATTTTTTTCATTCAATTAACGTTTACTTAGCAACTACTATAGAATCTAGATAGTAGGTTAGATACTGGAAATATAAAGGTTTGTATCACAAACCTAGGTTAGATTTCCTAGAGTTTTCAACTCAGTAGTCAGAAATCAAAAATAACAATAAAAAAGCAGAAAATATTCATGTATTTTTATGTGCCAGAAGTATACTAAATTCTTAGAACTATCACCTGCATGAACAATGCCTGCTTGTGAAATTTCTGACTTCTGAGATGACTCTGTTTTCTAATATTTAAAATGCATACTGCTTAATCTTCT
The DNA here is from genome assembly GCA_004026965.1 of Petromus typicus. Taxonomy (NCBI): domain Eukaryota; kingdom Metazoa; phylum Chordata; class Mammalia; order Rodentia; family Petromuridae; genus Petromus; species Petromus typicus. The sequence goes on from PVIR01019463.1 coordinate 8,880, forward strand.
AAAGTATGTATCACTGCTTTAGAGAAGAGGAAATGACATAAAAGTTAACTGCTCAGTAGTATTAGATTATAAGTAAAAGTTTTGTAGTGGCTTATATTGATACACTAGAATCAAATCTTCATGGGAATGCAATTAATTTCATTGGAAGGAGCATAGCCAAGGGAAAAAATGCTAGAGGTGTGGAAATACAGCCTGTTAGTGGTTTAAGTTGATGTTGCTTGTCAGCAATGGCAGCTTATTAATATATTCATATTGAAGTTTAGCTTTCTACTCAGTCACTGACTCCTTTATATTTTTGATATTAAATTATTAGAGTAACCTTCACAAATATACATGTAACATTGTATATGACCAAGATTGTACTTAAAAATTCTAAGATGTTCATGTTGAATGTAACTATAATGTGAGTATTATTTTCAAAACCATGAGAAAAAGTGTATTAAGGTACTCACCTGCATCACAAGTTGATTTTTCTTCAATAGGTTATTGTATTTTCTGCAATTGTGAGCATATACCAGACATAATTTAGAGTTCTGGAAGTACTATTTTCTTACACTGAAGTACAATCAATTAATTACAATGTTATTAAGAAATGAGCTGTATTCTCTGAATAGAAATATGATCAATGTTTTGAAATATTGAAAATAAATTGTAGTTACAGAAGGCCCAGAACAGCAAAAAAAAAAAAAAAAAAAAAAATCCTATGCAACAGGAGAAAAACAGGAGGCACTCCAATACCTGATTTGGGGTTGGACCCCAAAGCAGTAGGGATCAAAATGGTACTGTATTGGCACAAAAATGGACATACAAATGAATGGAAAAATAGAGGACACAGAAATATCCCTAGACATATTTAGATGTTCCATCTTTTCCAAAGAGGCCAAGGATATACACTAATGGAAAAATAATCTATTCAACTACTGGGGCTGGACAAATTAATAGTTTGCAGAAAACTGAAGACTAACCCATATCTCTTACCATGTACTAACCTAAAATCAAAATGGATCAAAGATTGAAACATTAAAACAGGACCAATGAAGTAAAAGACTACAAATGTATAACACTTTAAATCATAGATGTGGGTAAGGACTTTCTATACAGACTTCCAACTGCACAACAACTAACAGCAAGAATCAGCAAATGTGATTACATCAAATTAGAAAGATTCCACAAAGAAGGGAAGTAATTAGTCAAGTGAAGATAAAACCTACAGATAAGCAAAAAAACTTATGGGAAAGGACTAATATTTAGCATATATAAAGATCTGGAATAATTAGACCACCCAAAATGAAAGACCTAATTAAAAAATGATCAAGTGAAAAAAGTTAATAGTCCTTTCTTAAAAGTACAATTGCCAGTCTTTTCTCTGGTATGAGAAAATAAAGATGTAAATGAGTCCTAGCATTGTATGTTATATATTGTGAAATAGAAAATGCTCAATGTAAAATAAGGTGAAAGGGGACAGTGTTGAGATTGTAACAAAAAAGTAAGGAAACAAATTTTATGTATATGAGGGGTGTGGTAGGGTGGGTAGGGCTATGGGAAAAAATGAGAATTAAGTTGTGTCTTATACTGGTACAAATCCCCATTATGGAGTGCAATCATGATGTGTATATTTAATGTACCAATAAAGATTTGAAATAGCCTAAAAAACAAAAAGTACAATCACCAGTAAATATATGAAAAATGTTAAATGTCTCTGACCATTAGAGAAATGTAAATTAGAACAATGCTAATGAATTTTCATCAGAAAAAATGACAATCATCAAGAAATCAAAGAATAACAAATACTAGTGCAACTATGGTGAAAATGGAACATTCCTGGATTGTTGGTGAGAAGGTAAATTATTACATACATTATGGAAATTAGTTTATGGAGATTTTTCAAACTGCTAAAATTAGAAATTCTATTTGAGCCAGCTATTCTATTTCTTGTTATCCAAACAAGACAGATATTACATCATATTACAATGATCCAGGCATTTCAGTGTTTAGTAGCACAATTCATAATATCTAAAGCCTGGGACCAGTCTGGGTGCACATCAACAGTGGAGCAGATAAAGTGTACTACTTACATATAGTAGAATGCTACTCTGGTATAAAGAGAAGGAAGACAGATTGAATATTTTTGTAGGAAAATGAATCATATTTGGAAAACACAATGTTAAGTGAAATAAATCAGACACACAAATTTATTATTTAATATGGTATACCTTATTTGAGTAAGGCAAAGTACAAGTAAGAATCAAAATAAATGATTCATAGAAGGGAACCAGGAGACAGATTTTCTGCAAGTGGGAAGATATCAAGAAGAATGAGGGCAAAGGGACAGGAGATAAATATATTTAATCTGTTTAAAGTTTATGGAATGTGTACACACTGAATACCATATATATTCTGACAAAAGGACAAGAAACTTGCTGAAATAATAGTTTGGAAAGTGTGATAAAGTCACTTTGCTCATAGACAAGTACTTCAGAGTTATAATGAGCAATCCCCTGGCTAATAGATGTTCAAGTTTTCTGAGATATGGAATAGAACTAAAACTAGTTAATTATTTTCTTCATCTGTGAAGTGACTACAGGGTTGGGGTGTTTAACTTAATGGAAGTTCTATCTTAAAGTTTTTTTTCAAATGTTTCCAGAGTTGCACAAGTTCAATTTATTGATTTTTTAAAAATTATCTTTATTGGTACATTAAATATACACATCATGATTGCACTCCATAATGGGGATTTGTACCAGTATAAGACAAAACTTAATTCTCATTTTTTCCCATAGCCCTACCCACCCTACCACCCCCCATATACATAAAATTTGTTTTCTTACTTTTTTGTTACAATCTCAACACTGTCCCCTTTCACCTTATTTTACATTGAGCATTTTCTATTTCACAATATATAACATACAATTCTAGGATTCATTTACATCTTCATTTTCTCATACCAGAGAAAAGATGTGGTATGTACCTATCTGTGACTTTATTTCACTTATGAGGATATCCTCAAGGTATGTCCATTTAAGTAGAAATGATTCAAACTTATCATTTTTTTATGTCAGAGTAGTACTCCATTCTGTAGAAGAACCACAGCTTTTTTATCCAGTCTCCAGTTGATGGACACTTGGGTTGTTTCCAAGATGTAGCAATCACAAACTGGGCTGCTATAAACATGGGTGCACATATGTCACTGTGATAAGAGTCTTTTAATTCTTTTGTGTATATACCGAGCAGAGCAATGGCTGGGTCAAATAGGACCATCAAGAAGTGTCTCCTAAATGATAGTTTCCTCAAAATGACTTTCTTGCGATGATGAATTTTATTATAGGATTTGGATTTGATAGGAATTGAAGGCGAAGATAGCAAAAACTACTGGAATGGAAGAAAGTTATAGTGGATAATATGACAAGTTAGTGAAAGAGTAGAAATACCAGAAACTAGGATAGATAGTGAGGGCCAATCAGAATCTCTATTTCAAATAGGTTTCATGAAACAAGTGAAAAGGTAGAAAAATTATTTCCAAATAGATAAGTAAAAACCTCTCATAAAATACTCTTTCTTTTCCTTCATCTGCAAACTGTCTGACTTGACATTCATGATAGCTGAGCATTAATTGGGTAGAATCTCTGAGTGACTGGATGGAGTAAAATTAATCACACCATCATGACAAATGAACAAAATCACTGCCACTCATGCTGCATATTTAACTTTAAATTTTATAGAGATAACTTCCTATTGTGTTAACACTGGCAAAATTCGTCTGGCTTAAGTTGCCAAAGAATAAAATGAGACCTGTATCTCTCACCAAGCACTAAGCCAAAATTAAAGTAGTTCAGAGATCTAAATATTAAAACAGAAACATTAAACTTGCTGGAAGATAAGTTAGATAGAACTCTTGAAGATATTGGCACAGGAAAAGACTTTGTAAACAAAACCTTACTTAATGGGAACTAGCACTTTTTTTTAAATTGAAATCTTTATTGGTACATTACATATACGTATCATGATTGCACTCCATAATGGGGATTTGTACCAGTATAAGACAGAACTTAATTATCATTTTTTCCCATAGCTCTACCCACCCTACCACCCCCTATATACATAAAATTTGTTTCCTTTCTTTTTTGTTATAATCACATTATTTTCCGCCCTTCACTCTATTTTACTTTGAGTATTTTCTATTTCACAGTATATAACATACAATTCTAGGGCTCGTTTACATCTTTATTTTCTCATGGAACTAGTACTTATTAAAAAGCTTCTACAAAGCAAGAGAAACCAACAGAATGAAGAGAACTCACAATGTGGGGAAAAATTTTATCAGCCGTTACTCAGACAAGGAATTATTATTTAGAATATAACTTAAAAAATCAGACTCCCCCCAAATGTAAAGACTCATCCAAAAATGGGCATCTGTAAGGAACAGATACTTCTCAGATGAAGAAGAAGCATCAGCAAAAAAAATGAATAAACGTCACCATCATCAGAATGAAAACAACACTGAGAGTTCACCTCATTCCACAAAGAATGGCTGCTATCAAGAAATCCGTCAGTAACAAATGTTGATGAGGCTGAAGGGAAAAAGGAACCCTTCTCCATTGATGGTCTAAGTGTAGACTGGGGCAGCCACTGTGAAAATCAGTGTGGAGATTCCTCAAAAAACTAAGATTAGAGGTCCTGTATGACCCAGCTATTCCTTGCTTGAGTATGCTCCTGAAAGAATTCAAAGCAACATACCACAGCCACCTGTGTGTATCCATGTTTACAGTGGCACAGTGTGTAGTTGTCAAATCTTGGAAACAACTCAAATACTCATTAGCTGGTAACAGCATAAAAAAGTTGAGGTTTTTATGCAACAGAGTACTACTCTGCCATAAAAAGGATAAGCTTCAGACAGTTATAACTAAATGGATGCTCCTTGAGGCAATAAACTTAAATGAAATAAATAGGAAATACATAGATAAATATAGAATTATTTTTCTGGAGTGATAAACTGAAAATGTAAGTTAGGACTAAAATGTACAGTAGATATTGTGAAACAGGTAGAAAATATTCAAAGGGGAAGGGGAACTAGGGAAGAGAGGTGAAGGAAAGAAAAAATGAGAAAATAAGGAATAAATGGAAACAAAACTTTTTTTTTTTTTTTGAGACAGGATCTCGCTTTGTAGTTCAGGCTGGCCCTGAGCTCAGCCACCAACTCACATCACAGCAATCCTCCTGCCTCTGCCTCCTGAGTGCTCAGATTACAGGCATGAACCACCACCCATGGCACTGTGGTATGTGGTACTGGTTGCTACTGGGCGTGAGTTTCCACACCCAGTATGGTATGTGGCTACTGGGGATTGAATCCAGGCCCTTGTGCTTGCAAGACAGGCCCTGGAACCCCTGAGCCAAATCACCGGCCCTGGAAACAAAACGTTTTGGGTAGGGAGGGAAGGAGGAGCTAAAGGGAGAGGACTGAAATGAGAAGAAAACAAGAACCAATATGTATCATGCATAGGTACAGATTTCTAATGATAAATACAGTCATAGTGTATGCTTAAAACATACCAATAAACCTAATGAGTTGAAAAAAAGAAACTAAGAAGGTGAAGCACCAGTAAGAATTCTGGATTGTTGATAAATTATTGATTCATATCCTGAATGCTGCTCATGTACATGTGTTTGGTTTATTTAAAAAAGGCTATACAATTGTGGCAACTGCATATTCTGTTCATTTTTTATATTTCATTCAACTAGTTTTTAAAAGTTGTCTCATGTATTGTATTGCCATGGTGATTTTAAAATTTATATACATATATATATATTTTTTTGAGGCTGGGTCTCACTTTGTAGTTCAGGCTGCTCCTGAACTTATCCTTGAACTCACCAATCCTCCTGCCTCTGTCTCCCAAGTGCTGGGATTACAGGCATGAGCCACCATACTGGGCACTGTGGTATGTGGTGCTGATTGCTGCTGGGTGTGAGTCTCCTTGTCCAGCATTGTTTGTGGTTATGGGGGATTACTTGGTCCCTTGCTCTTGCATGACAGGTGCAGGAACCACAGAGCTAAATCCACAGTTCATGAAATTTATTTTTTATGGCAACTATTGTTTATGTATTTAACAACTGAAATATAGAAAAAGAAATGTATTTGAAATATAACCTATATTTATATGAGACAGGATTTTTCTGATTACATATAAGCACATAGAGAAGATACAAATACTGTTGCCTTGCATGTGTCTGCCTACAGAAACTCAATATAGGTCTAAATTTCTTTCAATCTAATTAATTGGGATCCTAATCTTTAATGTAATCCAACTTCTATTTTTTTTTTTCAGTGATGATATACCTTGGCTTTCTACATTCTAAACTTGATTCAGTTTCCTAATTGGCCACTTAAGATGGCCTTCAGAGGCTTAATCAGATAAAATGTGAATCAGTGTGTTTTTTTAAATCAATCTGAATTCAAAGTTTGGTAAAGTCTTTAAGTATTTCTGAGCTGTAAGATCAGCAAATTTTGTGTTTTGTGTTTGATAGCTTTACTTGTGCATGTGTAAGTTGACTTAGGTTCTGTACAGACAGCCACCTCAAAAAGTAGTTTTTTGTACTGTTCTTAAGCTTAAGTTCATGGATTATAAAGTTCTTTTCATTCATTAAAAATTTGTAATATATTTTCAAAATCCTGAAACAGTGTCCTCCAGGGAACAATTTTTTTAATCTTTATTGGTACATTAAATATACACATCATGATTGCAGTCCATAATGGGGATTTGTACCAGTATAAGACTCAACTTAATTCTCATTTTTTTCCATAGCCCTACCCACCCTACCACCCCCCCATATACATAAAATTTGTTTCCTTACTTTTTTGTTACAATCTCAACATTGTCCCCTTTTACCTTAAGAACAATTTTTTTTAAAGGTTTTTTTTGAGACAGGGTCTTGCTTTGTGGTTCAGGCTGGCCCTGAGCTCAGCCTCAAACTCACATCACAGCAATCCTCTTGCCTCTTCCTCCCAAGTGCTGGGATTACAGGCATGAGCCACCACTCCCAGGACTGTGATATGTGGTACTGGTTGCTGCTGGGGTGAGTCTCCATGCCCAGTATCGTTATGTGGTTACAGGGGATCAAGCCTGGGCCCTTGCACTTGGAAGACAGGTGCCGGAACCACTGAGCTATATCCCCGGCCTGGAACAATTTTTTCTTTAAATTTGTTTTTGTCGGGTGGTCCTCTTGGGATCAGTAGTACAGCATACAAAAGAAATGTAGTCCTGGCAAGCTTCAAAACTATGAAATGAGCTATTGTATTTCTCAAAGAAGCAAATTTGAAATTTGCCTCCACCTTGTAGACTTAGGAAATGAAATATAAGATGTTTTTATGTGGAATCAAAAAAATGCTCCAAATTTAATATTACATAAGTTAGACAACATTGTCTCTTTTTTAAATAAAAATATCATGAGAAATGAAATGAAATGAAATGAAATAAGATTCTGGTCATGATAATGTCTTTGAACTTATACACCTTGAGTGTATTCTTCTGGTGCTAGTGTGGTATTTTGAGTGATAAATTAGAAATATGGGTTAAAGCAATATGTGGGATATGAAACATTGAAAAATTGCCTCTGTTCTGGGACCTATTGTAGAAGAAGATAATTGAGAATGAAATTACTACAACAGAAGTGAAGGTGTGGAAAAATTATGTATTTATTTTAATTATACTAACTGTTGGATGAAGCTAGAAGAAAAATGATTCTTTTGCAAAATTGATGAAATTGCATGACATCAAAGTAAAATTAATATCTTTAGAACACATACATAAAGCTGTTTTTTAATGTATTCTAAGGAATTAACTTATGATAAGAAAACTAAAAACTTACATTGTGCAACAATCAATTTTGAACAGATACTCTTCAATGTATACAATTTTTACTAAATTAATGCATTTTTATCCTGATAATTATAATTACCTATGCCTCTAACATATAATAGTACTTATGAACATTGTGAAATATGAAACTGAAAAAAGTAGATGTATCCTGAGACTTGAGTTCTTCTAATATTTATGAAGTTGTCATATTTAATTCAGTAAAATTTTAAAATTTCATATAAAATTCCATTTTCACATCATAAAAGGAATCTCTTACCTCATTAGCAAATCATTTAACCAGCTGCAGATACCTTTGGGACTTCAATGATGGAGAGAAACATATATAACTATTTTTCAGTCAGTTAGTGTGCTTTTTACTACAGGGTTAAGAAACTAATGCTGTCATCATAGTAAAAATTTTATTGTTTTTAATCTAAATTTAATATGAATCTACAGACTTTATATTTGCTCTCTATATAACTCACATTTTGCTGTTTGAGGTTTTTGTATACATTTTCATCTTAATTAGTTTTATTTTTTGTCAAAATGCACATTTTATTCATACTTAATATTTCAATATAGTATATGTAGATATTAAAGAAAACTTTTAAACTCTTCTCACTTCTATGAAAAAGTAAGTAAAATTAATTGTTTTTAATAAGTGACATTTTTATTAGTACATGTTTAAAATGTATAATGACTACATTTATTATGGGGAGTTTCTATATGTACATAGCACATCTTGTGTGTGTTTGTGTTTTCCAATACTGGGGATCGAACTCTGGAGCTTGGGCTTGGTGCCACTCAGCTAAATTTCTGGCTACATACCATATCTTCACCTTATTTTTTGCACCCTTTCCTCTCCTCCTTTCCTGTTTTCTCCAACTCTTTTTCCCGATTCTATTCACAGAAGTTCAGTTTCTATTTTTTTCTAAAACCCCAGTTAAAAATCCTTTTCCCTTTCTTCCTTCCTTCTTTTAATTTCCTCCTGTTTGAAAAGTTCTCCCTACCTCCTATTATCTGTCTTTTATTTTGCTCATGTGCTTTTTGACCTTTAATATGGACTGTAACAATGAACTTCAAAAACTCTCATGAGTTATTCATATTTAAATCACCAAAATATAAGCATATAGATAATTTTAGTAAAATGACCAATTGACAACAAGAAAGGGAAGATAAAAAATAGAAAAGGTAGTTCAGACAGGCTAGGAGAACAATCTCAGTAATCTTATAATCATTTATAATCACTTGAAATGTTTGTGCAATTTGTAACACTAGAATTTGAATATATAATTCAAATTCAAAGGGCAATAAATCTGATACACAAGTTAATATATAATACAATATTCTTTTTAGAGAAAATGCCATTGTGCTTTAGAAAATACCAGTGACTGATTTTTCAGTCTATAAACTATAGGAACTACTCATGTTCTACAAGAAGACAAAAAAAGAAAAAAAAGAATTTTAGAGTTTATCATAACTTATATATGTTATATGCTGTACTAGAATAAAAACTGACAGAGGATGCAAATAAGAGGGAAGAGCCTGTCACGGCAAAAAACCCCACATATGTTCTTACTTGCTATATTGACTTTTTACTTTGTTTTATAGAGACTTCTACTGTTACTGCAAATATTCAATAAACCACAAGATGTAATTAAAATGCATAATACCTGAGGACATGTTTTCTGTCTTCTGAGGTGTACACCAGAGAAAAAGGGTGATCAATATAAGGACATGCATGTAAATATGCTTTATCTATCAAAGGACATTAATAATGAATTTATAAAAAGATAACACTTATTTTTTATTTTATTAGTTCATATTTTTAGTATATAATGTTTACATTCCTTGTAGGGAATTGCTCCATGTACTTATAAATCTTAATTCCTCTTTAAAATCCCATTGACTTCCCTCCTTCCTCCCTTGATTCATTTTCTTAATTCTTTTCCTTTTTTGTATATACTCAATATCCAAGTTTGACATTCTTTGTATGGAGCTGATATATGTCCATAACATACCTTAAATATTCTGTCATCCTCTTTCCTTCCATTCCTCCATCTTTTGATCTGCTTCCCAATGAAGAAAAATCTACCTCTCCACTTCCAATTATTTAATTTATATTTTTCTCTTTATTTATATTTAGGTTTTTCATATAAGAGAATCCAGGTGATATTTAAGATTGTTTCTGATTTGTTTCACTTAATGTTATGGTCTCAGTGTGCATTGATTTTCATATGAACGACTGAAATTCATTTTTCTTCATATATATTGAAGTTCAATGTTAAAGAAAAATAGGAGGAAGATTCAGAAAACCAAAGTAAAATGAATTTAAAACTTCAGAAAAAGTAGGAGAGTGGTAATGAAGATGCAAATCTTTAAGAATAATCAGAAGTTGATGAATATTTGAAAATCTCAATGATTTAGAGATGTATTAGTCCAACTGTGTGTTGATTTGAAGGCAGGGAAGAAGATTTAGTTACCGAATAATGTAAAATAATTTAATACAAAGTATATACATTGAAAAATTCAAATAGAGTACAGGAAAGATTAAATTATTATGATACTTTTGTTTTTATATGTATACTTTTAAGATATTAATGCAAAATGTTATTTCTGAAGGATGCCTAGAGTTACCTACTTTGGGAAACTGAAACTAAAACTTTATACTTAGCGAGGTTTGGATAAAAATTTTATGAGCAGATTTTTTATAAACTCCTATTGATGAGCAGACTACTGAAGGAGGACGGGCGCAGGCAGAAATGTGCTCATGAATAATCTCAGGAAGCATCTCGTGCAGAGCCTCCCCAATGCTTCTGATTTTCTCTTCTTACCTATTTAAAATAGGAATCGGCTATGAGAAACCACTCAACCGTGACCTTCTTTCTTCTTCTCGGACTCACAGATGATCCGCAATTGCAGGTGGTCATTTTCCTTCTCCTGCTCCTCACCTACCTGTTGAGTGTGACGGGAAATCTCACCATCATCACCCTCACCCTCCTGGACTCTCATCTCAAGACACCCATGTATTTCTTCCTCCGAAATTTCTCCTTTTTGGAAATCTCATTCACAACCGTCTGTATCCCCAAATTTCTCGTCATCATGGCGACAGGAGATAAGAGCATTTCTTACAATGACTGCGCAGCACAGCTGTTTTTCACCATCCTCTTGGGGGCAACTGAATTTTTCCTTCTGGCCGCCATGTCCTATGACCGCTTTGTGGCCATTTGCAAACCCCTGCGCTACACGACCATCATGAGCAGCAGAGTGTGCAACATGCTAGTCTTTGCTTCGTGGGTGTCCGGCTTCCTGATCATATTCCCTCCGCTCCTGATGGGTCTCCAGCTCGATTTCTGTGCTGCCAACACCGTCGATCATTTCTTCTGCGACGTCTCCCCGATCCTGCAGCTGTCTTGCACAGACACAGACGTGATAGAGTTAATGGTGCTTCTCTCCGCAGTTCTGACGCTCCTGGTGACCCTGGTGTTGGTGACTCTCTCCTACACGAACATCATCAGGACCATCCTGCGAATACCTTCCTCTCAAAAGAGGAAGAAAGCCTTTTCCACATGCTCTTCCCACATAGTTGTTGTGTCCATTTCTTATGGCAGCTGCATCTTCATGTATGTGAAACCCTCGGTCAAGGAGCGAGTTTCTTTAAATAAAGGGATAGCTCTGCTTAGTACTTCTGTGGCCCCCATGTTGAATCCTTTCATTTATTCACTGAGAAATAAGCAGGTGAAAAATGCTTTTAAGCACGTGACCCAAAGGATTGAAGCTTTCTCAGGGAAGTGAAGAAGCACCGTCATGACATAACTGAGCTTATGGGTAAAATAAAGGTCGAGCAGGACACAGAAACCTTCTGCTTCTACGTTCAAAATTATATAACCGTTTTCTTGACTTATAATTTTCACTGCAATCTGTCTAATCCCCAAATCCTATCCCTTACTCCTCCTTGTCCCTCATGCTGAGAGCAAAAGTAATTATATATATATTATATATATAATATATATATAATATATATATATATATATTTGGGATTTCTTTTTTGCAAATGCCTTTTTATTTCTACTGATTTCTTGTCAAAATTCTCTCAGAAGGAGGAAAAGCAGGACTTCAATTTTTCTGTTCCTTTCATTGGTCTGTATTCCAGAGATCCATTTTGTTATGTGTGCTACATAAAATTTAATAAATTACCTATATTTATCTTTTTATTAGTGATAGATATAAAAAGAGAAGTATAATTTTTTTGCTTGATATTTAGGAGAAACAGAGTAAATCAATTTAATAGTATTTTTTCATATACACTGAATGTTTCAATTTTTTTCCTTTTCTTTCTGTACCTAATGATTATATTCCTTATGATGAGATGGTACATATATATAACACATCTTACTTTAATACAAAAATGTAATTTCTAAATGTGTGTGATGGGTAATTGAGGAGCTGAGCTTGATAACAGTGTGAGAAGAAATACTTATGTGTTCCAAAACAAATTAAAGATGGATGTGGAGCATGTTTACACACTCAGGATAATTTAAATTTTATGATGCAATGAATCCCCATTATAGCATATCTTAGAGATGCTGCTGTTTCTTCCTTTCTTTAAAATGAACTTTTGAAAACATTTTGAAGGTAAAGGGAATAACCAAGATTGTCAGAAACTTAAAGAATGTGGCATGAGAGGAAATATTTAGGGTACTAATGAAATGGAGCTTGAGGAAAAATTGCTTCTACGAAAAAATGAATGCTACCTCTAGACATTAAGATCACCATCCCACCAAAAATTATAGATTTATTTATTCTTTTTATAACTGCCTTCAAGGAGTATATTCCTTTGACAGAGTTTCATAGCACGCATACATAAATAAATATACATTTATTTATTGGAAATTATATATTTATGATAGTATAAAATATTTCAAATTTTTCATAGAAAACCAGAAATGGAAGGCATAACTAAAAAGAAACAATATGCTTTCCACCAGTTTATAACTTTAATATGTTTTAGTTGTTGATTGATGGACATGTATAGTTGAACATACTTATGAGGTGCAATGTGATATTGATATGTGTCAATATAGGCTACTGATCAACAGAGAGTATTTAGCAGATCCATCACTTTAATATTTTAATCATACTTTATGGTAAATCTATTAAATTTTTCTCTCTTTTGGTGGTATTGTTATTGATTAAATTCATCATGTTGTGCCAGTTTTACTAATGGTAGAGACATTATTTCTGTTTTAATTGCACGTAAGGATGTAAATTCAGCCAGTAATGCTATAACATATTGCAAAATAAGAGTTTACATTTGTTTTTAGGGCTAAGCAACATAAGAATTCAAGAGATAACTAATTTATTTAAGAGAATCTTAAGATGGGTTGTGGCAAAGCCAAGAGTCTCCATCATTAAAAAATAATAATAAGTCTAAAGCATCATTCCACCTGGGAAACCTACAGAGCTTAGCGTTATCGAAGACTTAGAAAGCAAATATATGAGTAATGATTCATTCCTCTTCCCTTTTCAAATCAATAATTTATAACACAGAGGAATACTAGAAGATGAAAATGATCCCAGGAGTTTAATTTGGTAGCAACTTTGATTGCATTTATCTTTCAAGTTGCAGCCTATTTATTGAAGATACCTGGGAAAACACCAGTACTAAATATGAAGTTGTTGATTTAGTGGATGCACTTCTGTAGTTTAAGAGTTAATACTGAAGCATGTCTGCTTTTTCTGACTCAAGCTAAGAATTAAAAGCCAGACAGTTGCAATTTTCTTGCTTTGAGTTCTTCAGTCAGGTTGGAAACAGCCTGGCCATGTTAGGGCCTCTGCTCTACTTATATTTTTCACCTTATAATGCTGTTTCTACCAGCTGCAAATTATTTGAATTTGGATTTCATTTAAGTTTCATTCCAAGTGGTAATAGATGAAATAATGAACTGTTGTTATCCCATCTTTTCATGGTATAGACGATATAACTCAAAGTAAAATAGCTAAACTGATATTCCCCCCCAAGCCCATTTCATGCAACCATTGTGGTAATAAATATATCAGCCATGACTGTTGGGATGGAATTTTGTACAGTATTTCAACATAGCTTTTGTTTTGTTTATTATCTCTTGTTTTATATTTCTTTGTGAAAGTTGTCTCCAGCTTGGAAAATAAAGAATATTTCCCCCAAGGGAAAAAAAAAACCAGAATTATTTCCTAAGTAAGATTATAAAGGTTATATATACAAGAATGGAAAGATCTGGCGGGTTCTCTGGGAGCCTCTTTAAAATGTTGTGAATTTTCTAAACTCGAGGTTCCTCTGGTGTGACACAGAGGGACTGTGTAGCAACATCCACATGGGCCCTCTCTTCCTACTCAAACTCAGTTCTGGGGAGGAAGGGCAAATTATGTGAACAAAAAGTTCCATTAACTATTATCCCTTGAGTAGCAGCATCCACTTTCTGAGACTCAGAAGTCTTTAATTTCTTTCTATCAGACTATGGAACTGGCTGGCTAAGCTGTGCCTCTCAGTTCCAGAGGATGAAGTGTTGACAGAAAGATGACTTTCTGAAACAGATTCCACAAGGGTCTTCCAAGGGAGAGCTGAGTGATTTCGAGGACTTACTACTCAAGGAGTCTCAATAATGTCAGCTGTTTCCTTGACATCTTGTCCTTTCCTTTTCTTTCAGTGCTTTGATATTTGACATTCATATTTAGATCTTTTCAAACTATTTTTTGAAAAGAATATTTGGTCTAATGAAGATAATGTTCTTTGTATTCTATTTTAAATATTTTTTTCACACATCATTTTTATTTTTCTGTCTCTATGAGACAATTTGTATGGAAAATTTTATCCTAATTTTTTCTTTATGTATCTTTTGTCATTTTAAAGTTCTAGTTAGTCAGAATTATAAAGGAAATTTGTATGAAGTTATATGTTTTGTGTTATGCAAAGTACAGCTAATACACTACCCTGTAATTGTGGTAAATTGTACATTGAAACTAGAGTATATTAATATTTTTATTACATTATCTGTTTTAGTAGTGGTGCTGCAGTGGGCTTAGGTCATTGAATGCTGTAAAAGGCTCACCATCACTGGTCTATGTATTTGTGTAAATTAAATTTAAAGAAATGAAAATAAAGTTACAATAAGGCTTAATCATTAATTTTGCTGTTCATATTTGAAAATATATATTAAAATATATAACCATTGGCTTTAAAGTGTATTTAATATAAAGTAATCATTTATGCTCTAAAAGAAGTACATTACAAATAATAATGGTAAAAAGAAAATGTGTTAAAATTATTTGTTTATTTTGAAAATAAATAATGAAATGAACTATTTAATCAGTTGGTTCAAATCCCCAAAATTCCCTTTGATTACCTGAGAATCTCCATGAGGCTAATTGAAAACAAGGTGTGAATGATTATTAACAAAAAAAATGCCACTCATTGTATTTATTTTTTCTCAAATGATTTATCTGCCACATATATCTGTGTGTAATATATATGCATGTCCAGTCACTTACATTCATAGATACACTGCCTAAGAGTGAGGCCAGAGAGCTAATTGGATTAATGATCTAAGTGTAAGGAAAAGGGTTACTTAAACAATTGACTATGTATTTTCTTGTCATTCAGATATGCATATATTTTTTCATGTTATAAAATGCACCTAATGATCTTACAGTATTGTCTGAATTTCAGAAACATTGTCAGCACCAAAACTGAAAAAAATGTTGCATTGTGAGACAAGGTAATCAAAGTAAAACCTAACGTAACGTTCCTTGATTGGTTTTGACTGTGTTGGTTGTGAGAGTCAGTTTGCTCAAAACATACTGCTCACTTTAGATCTCTTGGTTTAACTCAAACTTATTATTCATTGAACTTTTTCAGAATAACTCAGAATTATAGTTCAATGAATAATAAGTTAAACTAATCAAAAGCTTGTCCCAGACTGCCTGCCCACTTCAACCTATCACTTTTCTGGAGCACATAGTTTGTCCTATCAAGGAAGCTAATTTTGTGTGCTTCATCAAATGCTGTATAAGTTTTTAATAAGTCAGTGGCACTTATCCTACAGAGAACGAGTTAGCAATAGTTGACAAAATGTGTGTACGGTTTAATTTTTTTTAAAAAATTCAAATTTTTATTGGTACACCATGAATACACATCATCATCATATTCAACTTTGAGAGTTTATACCAGGATATGACAAGACTTGATTCTCATTTTTTCCCGATCCCCCTCCCTGCAATACCCACCCCCGTATATGTAAGCTTTGTTTCCTTTTTTTCTTTAGTACTATTACATTCTTTCTCCCCTGGTGATTTACCCCTACACCCTCTTTGCTTTTAAATGTTTTCTATTTTGCAATATCAACTATATATTAAAACTCATTTACATTTTGGATAAAAATGTAGGGTTTACTTTTAATTCAGTAATTTAAATTTTAAGAATTTATCCTTCATGATACCTTCAATATAAAGAAAATTTTGTTTATAAAAATACATTACCAAAAATGCATTATTAAAATACATGTGAGCAATTTAATTCATTGGTACATTTTTTTAAAAAATTGTCAGAACTGGAAATAACCTATAAACTGACATACAGAACAATGATTAAAACTTTCTCCTAGAATTAAGGTCTTCTAGTAATTAACAATGGCAACTGAGAAGTATAAAAAAAGAAAGGAGAAGAATGTGGTATATGAGCTCTAGGCGTTTTAGCAAAAATGAGATTGCTCCTTTGGCCAGCAAACATGGGATTGCTCCTTTGTGCAAATCTACACGAGTGATACTGTAGACATGAAGGGAAAGGGTACTGTTCCAAAGGAAATGCCACACAACTGTTACCATGGCAAAATGGCAGTGTCTGCAGTGTCACCCACCATGCTGTTGGCAGTGTTGCAAGAAGGTGAGTTAAAGGGCAGGTATTTTCCAAGTGAACGAATGTGCATCCTCATTGTATTACTCGCTCTGAGAGTTGGGATGACTTCCTGAATCACAACAGGAAACATGTCAGGAAAAAGATCCACAAAAGAAGGACACTAAAGAGAAAGGGGCCTCGGTTCAGTGGAAGCTCCAGCCGGCCCAGCCTGGAGAAGCACATGTATGAGAACCACCATTTGTGAAGGAGCCTGACTGCTGGAACCTGTTCCCTAGGAATTAGTGGTGTAGCTCTGCCACACAGCACCTAGTTGGTGGCTAATATTCTAGACTCTACATAAAATTTTTAATGCTCACCTTAATACTATAAAAATGGCTTTCCTTTCTCCACTGTTGGTGGGAATGTAGACTCCTACAACCTCTGTGGGGATCAGTGTGGAGATTCCTCAAAAAGCTAGGATTGTAGGTCCCATTTGACCCAGCCATCACTCTATTAGGTATATACACAAAAGAATTAATAGATTCATTTCACAGTGACATATGTGCACCCATGTTTATAGCAGTTCAGTTTGTGATTCCTAAATCTTGGAAACAACCCAAGTGTCCATCAACTGGAGACTGGATAAAGAAGATGTGATTCTTTTATAGAATGGAGTGTTACTCTGCCATTAAAAATGATAAGATTGAGTCATTCATACTCAAATGGATGTACATTGAGGACATAAGGAAAATAAACAGGACACAGATGTGTAAATACCGTATGCTTTCTCTGTATGAGAGAATGAAGTTGTAAATGATTTGTAGTATGTTTAGCTGATATTGTGAAATATAAAGTATTTAAAAGGGAAGAGAGTGTAGGGGTAAATAACGAGGGGAAAATGAATGTGGTAATAATAAAGAAAAAAGGAAACAAATTATGTATATGGCGGGGCTGCAAGATGAGGGGCAAAGGGAAAAAATGAGAATCAAGTTGTGTCATATTCTGGTACAAATCCTCAAAGTTGAATGCGATGATAATGTGTATCCATAATGGACTGCTGGGGCCAGCTGTGGGGCAATGGGGCAAGTGAGCCAAGGGGCTAGGATGAGAAATAAATCTGGACAGTAAAGTAGGTTTGGAAGGGCTCATCAGCCAATACCGAGTGAGCACCATGTTTATTTAACAGCTTTCCTTTATACATTTCTTAAGTACCACCTATGAGCTGACTAGCTTCATTCACGTGTATAGAAAAGAAAAAAAAGTTAGTTAAAGAACTGGTGGATGGGATGTGCTGACAATATTCTTAATTTAATCTGGAAAAGGTGTGTAGAGGTTTTTAGTTTAATCTGGTATGAGGGTGTGTAAAGGTTCTTAGTTTAATCTGGCATGAGAGTGTGTAAAGGTTCTTAGTTTAATCTGGCAAAGACAGTAATTACCCTTGAGGGAGGTAGACAATGTTGGGCCAACTTTTCTCTCCTGCATAGGCAGCCATGGCACTGTAGGAAATGGCTCCCAACAATGTGCCAATAAAGATTTAAGAAAAAAATCATCCATAAAAATTGTTTTCATGATTGAACAGGTGTATGTGGTTCTTACCTCAGAGAGCAAATACACTGAGAAGATTCTCACTGAACCTGGTTAGTTGTGTCAGGTCTTTATTCATCAGCATTTTTCTTGCTGATAGGTATTAGGTGTTGTGCAAGATTATAGTCAAATTGCCAAACATTTTAAAAGAATCCATATTGGCCTGAATATACTTTGGATTACCATGAGAAGCATGTATCCAAATAAATGGGAGTTGATGCATGGTTTTTTAGTCAAAAATCATCTAAAACAAACAAAAGAAACAAAGAAAGTGTGATTAGATGAACTATAGCACTTCCTCACAAAGCAGAACTGTGAAGTTTTTTTTAAAAAATGAACTGTCTATAAAATTGCTGTAATGAGTTTGAATGGAAATACTGTTAATTGAGTAACCAAAACAAATAAGATACTTGTAATGTAGAACACTAAACTTTGGATCAATTGATCTATAGCAGAGCTTTTCCAAAATACATTTTCTTTTTTGATATATATTTAAAGTGCTCTTTCTTCTCTCTCCTCCTAACTCTTGAACTATATGTTTGTGATTTTAAGAGGACGATGTGAGGTGGATAATCCAATATTGTAACATTCTATATGAATTGTCTGGAATCATACTACAAGCAAAAGGTTAGGGTTGTATGTTTATGTCCATACAAAACACTTATGAAACATAAAATTTACATTCTCTTGAGACATAAATTTATTTCAGCCACCCTGAGAATTGTTTTAGTTAGATATTTTCCCATAAGACAGAGAAAGCATATATCCACTGTACTCTAAGAGTTTTTGTGATTACATTACTGTCCTGCTTAGTAAGGTTTATAATACTTTTGATAAATGTAGTACAGTATATCATAGCAAAGAGAATGAACTGATCAACCTTCCTATTTATCCTTAAGCAAATCAGTCAACATAATTTTATAAGCAGTTGTTATATCAGGCATGTATTTTAGTGCAGAAGGAAAAGGGTTTGGAAGAACGGGCACAATGATTTTCTGGTTACCAGGATGATGACTTGTGTATTGAAGTACAAAAGGTTTGTATAAAATTTATTTAAAAAGCTGTTAAACTATTACATGTTGGTGTTGTTACTATTTTTTACATTTTATTTGTAATATTTACCAAAGAATTTGATAATATTTGAATCAGAAAAATATTTAAACTTTTATGTGATGTAATATCCAATAAAGTGAAATATATTTGCTTCTTTGGCCTTGTATCCATGTTATTTCATACTGTGCTTGGCACTGCTTTTTCTTCCAGTGCATGGGGTAAGGAGAGATGGTCTGAGTGATTGTTATAGCAGAACAAATTGACAGGTTAGTATGAGGGATTTTTAGTTTAAGTATTATTTAAGTAAGCATTGGTGTCAATTTTGTCATAGTTTCAATAACGGAGAATATGTTATTGTTTCACAACCATGTCTGTGCCAAAGAACTCCAGACACGTGGGCACTTTTCTTTCCAACAGTTTATGTTTTTAGAGGAGACACCAAGTAGGAGATCTGTAAAGACTGTTTCCAATTGAATCGTATTTAGCCATTTCTCTTCTTTGACTTATACCACTTCACACACCTTGTGCATCTTTTCTTACATATGATTCCTTTTAGGACTTGTCTAAGGAGCAAATACTCAGATGTCTCATTCAATAAATGATTGTGGGTAGCACTGGAAAGAATATTCATTTTCTAATTACAACACTGTCTGGATTCACAAGCTTAATCCCAGAATCATGAAAATAACTCTGTGACTAGCTTTGAGAAAGTATTAAGTTCATAAAGCAAGGCACCAACATAACTTTTGAGTGTTTTTTTTTCTAAAAAAATAATTTCAGAAGTTGGAATTGATTCTATCTTACAGTTTAAAGTGATTTGTGGTTGAGGATTTACTTCAGTTGTTCTGGTGTCTGTCTCACAATTGCAAAGTCACATTTTGATCTTTGGTACAAAGAAAACAAACAAGCAAAAATTCCCGTGGCTTTAATTATTTTTTGATGATTAAAAATACCTAATAATTTCTCCACACAAGTATTGCTAATTATTTTTAGAAGAAATTTTCTATAAATTTACTTAAAGATAAAACTTGCATTAAAGCATGTACAGAAATGTTAAAATCATTTCTGGGTTTGGGGATTTAGCTCAGTGGTTCCGGTGCCTGCTTTGCTAGCACAAGGGCCTGGAAACCACATACAACAATGCTGGTTGTGGAAACTCAGAGCTACCGGTATTCAGAACCACATACCACAGTGCCGGGCGTGGTGGCTCATGCCTGCAATCCCAGAACTTGGGAGGCAGAGGCAGGAGGATTTCTGTGTGTTCAAAGCTGAGCTCAGGCCAGCCTGAACTATAAAGTCAGACCTTGTCTCAGAAAAAAAAAATTTAAAAAAAATCATGACTTCTGAAAATAGTCAATACACACTTCTAGGTTTAATTTTGCTTATCTCATATGATATATGCAAGATATTGAGAATAATGAATATATATCAATACTTCTGATTATTTTACTTGATAGACTGATGTTTAAATATCATTATTTTGACAAAGCTAATTTTTCTCCAATACATTGCTTCAACTGTGAGTGTAAAATTTATCATGTACTCTCATTTTTGCACTATATTTTGTTGATCTGAAATATACTTATGTTGTAGCTTATACTTCAGGAATGTAGTAAAATGTATATATTATAATGGACTGTTTTTATCTCTCAGACACAGAGAGGATCAGAGAAAGTATACAGAGCATCTATGTTCATTGTTGCAGGTTTATCTGATGACACACATTTGAAAGATCTGTTATTTATCTTTCAGCTTCTTATTTTTCACTGAGCTCCAGTTCAGTCTGATCATCAGTCACATTCATTTTTTGACCCTCAGTTGGTTTTTCCTTTGGAATTTTCCAATTAAAGAAATATTTATATGGCTTGCTTACTTCTATGTCTAGTTAATATAGCTTCTGGGAATAAATCCATTTCTTATAGCTGTCATGTCACTCAGGTGGCAATTTACATGAGACAGGGAAGTTCAGAACTTGGGAAATATCAAATGTCAGAACAGCTTTTTGAGATACAGTATGTGAAAATGAGTAAAAAATCAATACTAATCAAACTGGGAGCTACATTTCAAATGTCTAATAAACTTCTTATAAATTGGTAAATAGGACTTACTCAACTTTGGGCAAGTGAAGAATTCCTAAAATTCTTTCATGACTGATGAAGTTGAAGATAGGTTCATTGTGATGAAATTTACATTGATTTGAGAAAATATTTGTACCTTGCAAAGGTTCTACATATTAAACATTCTATGCATGAAAAGAAAGAAATAATTTTCTTACTTGTGATATTAATTTTATTTTTTTATATATCCAGTAGGACCAAAAAGAAATGAAGAACCAGTCAGGAGAGATAGAATTCATTTTGTTTGGACTGACAGATGACCCTCTGCTACAAATTGTGATTTTCGTGTTTCTATTTTTCAATTACATCTTGAGCCTGACAGGGAACTTTGTCATCATCGTCCTCACTCTGCTGGACCCCCGCCTCAAGACACCAATGTATTTTTTCCTCCGAAATTTCTCCTTCTTAGAAATCTCTTTCACCACAGTCTGCATTCCAAGGTTCTTGACAAGCATTCTCACTGGAGTCAAAAAAATTTCCTACAGTTGTTGTGTAGCTCAATTGTTCTTTTTCTTTCTGGTAGGAATCACAGAGTTCTACCTACTAGCTGCCATGTCCTATGACCGCTATGTTGCCATTTGCAGACCCCTGCATTACCCCAACATTATGAACAACAAAATGTGCCGGCAACTTGTGCTCAGTTCCTGGGCGACTGGATTCTTCATCATCTTCCCCCCTTTGCTCTTGGGTCTCCAGCTGGACTTCTGTGCTTCCAAAGTGATCGATCACTTCCTGTGCGACACTTCCCCCATTCTTCAGCTCTCATGCACAGATACGCACTTCATAGAGCTGCTGGCTTTTGTTTTAGCTGTGATGACGCTTGTCATCACTCTCTTCTTAGTGGTCCTCTCCTACACCTTCATCTTCAGAACTATTCTAAAATTCCCGTCTGTTCAGCAACGAAGAAAGGCCTTTTCCACATGTTCCTCACACATGATCGTTGTCTCTATTACTTATGGGAGTTGTATCTTTATGTACGTGAAGCCATCAGCAAAAGAAAGGGTGACGTTATCCAAAGACATCGCTGTGCTCAATACCTCTGTTGCCCCTTTACTCAACCCTTTCATTTACACCTTGAGGAACCAACAAGTGAAAGAAGCTCTCAAGCACGTGCTTCAGAGGTTTCACTATTTTCAAAATAGTGAGACAAAATTTAGACTTAAATAATATATTCTTAGAATATGTGAATATTGAACACAATGTTTAATTGTGTTAGTCCTCATCTATGCCATTTCTGTTCTTACATATGCATCACATATGAGGTTCACTGAGTTATATATGCCTCTCTATGCTTTTCTTTTTTTTTTTTTTTTCTGGGTAGATCTTCCTAATCTTTAGGAGAAAGCTATCTCCTTAAACACAGAATATCAAATTGTATCTTTACTAAGAAATATCTCACCTCATAAAGCTTAGTTCTAAATGCATTATACAGGTAAACTGTTCTAGACATAAGTACTTAGTTATTTCCTTCAACATATGTGCTTATTACTAGGGTTGGCATCTACTCAAATGCTTCACACATACCAAGATTATCAGAGACAAATATAGACATGATAATCATTATATAATAAAAATTAAT